>JAVIAB010000124.1:43908994-44093994 GCA_032433765.1 Megaustenia siamemsis | reverse complement strand
TGTAGAGAAACATTTAAAAAAAGGTATTATTAAAGCTTCATGTAATTAATGGACGATAAAAATTAGAACAACGTTTCTGGTTAACAGACCTTCAGCAGGAGCAACAAACACACACACACACACACACACACACACACACACACACACACACACACACACACACACACACACACACACACATATAAGTAAATAAATATAGCCCTACACAGCTAACTAATAATGAAGTATCTACATCAAAATAATTTCTAACTAGAATGAGAAATAAAAATAAAAATGTCTTCCCTGCGTATTGTGTTGTGGCCAGAAGGAAAATGAATGAGGGCTAGTCCTCGCAGGATAGCCGGTGTAGTTGACCAGCTAATGGGAGGTTCAAAACACGGGTGGAAGGGTTATACAAATAAGTGGAGGGATATTTTATAGGTTATCTCAACTATAACCCCAACAGCAATGTTTATACGTACGTACATGTATACAACCGTGCGAGAACACACATACTTGTATACACACACACACACACACACACACACACACATATATATATATATATATAAATATACGTACACACATATTTATATACACACACACATTGTGCGTACACATGCATGTGAAAAAGTGCGCGTACTGCATACATACACAAAAATGTACACATCTAGGCCCGTGTGCATGTATAAAGCTCTAAGAATAGACCTGAAGAATACAGGGTACCCAAAATAGAAAATAGTGAGATATCTCAGAGTCGAATTCACCTTACAACATTTAAAAGGTGAGGTGCCTTGTAGTGCAGGTGGAAATGATATCGGCTTGCACAAAAGAAAGCAGCACAAAGGCAAGAGTTACAGTGGATCACCGAAGTGTGATCAGTGTTGTCTAGTAGAGTACAGCTGTGAATAGCATAGCATTTAAATTTATTAATGTGCTCATAAATGAGCAAAAGAGTAGAAAATACAATAGAGAAGTTACAGGGAAACAATGTGTATGAGCGTGATACATTCAATCCCCGTTGGGTCAGCAAACCCAATTGGACTATAAGGCGATTCTCCAAGGCAAACCGGCTGCGGTCGCCGGAGTGGCAAAGGGCAATACCAGTCTGCCTATCTATCTTTTGTTCGCCTGAAGTATTGTTCATATCTGCAATGTTGTTTCCTGTATGCATTTTACTGTCTTTTGTAATTCTTGCAGCGGCACATATTGTTTTGTTTGTAGTGTTGCATCTATGGATCGTCTTCAGTATACTGTATCAACTACAGTCATAAAGTATGTGTTAAGCAGTCAGGGGCGCCCGTCCACTTGTACACGTAGTTGAGGTGCCGATTTTGAATTTTGTATACATGTGACTGAGGAGTCGATTGTATCCTGTTCTGAGGCGTATAATGATAACTTGTTCACATCTATTCATATTATGAAAGCCGTCCTGATTTGGGGCATGTGGTCTTCTGGTTGATTTGATTATCTGTTTCTTCTGATGGTATATAAAAGGTGCATCTGGTTGTTTATCTGTTGCGCCTTCCTGTTGAGCAGAGCTGCTCTCTCGTTTCTTGGTATTCCATAGTGGGATGGGATCCCTTGCAAGGCGACCCTGAGGTGATTGGAGAGTTCAGTCAATAAGGTCTCCAGATGTGGCAATTTTCTGGATTGTAGTGCCTGGAGTACTGATCTTCATCTGTTAAAAACACTACAGGCTGTGGACTAGGGTTATTGTTTATTGCTTGCTGTTTGCAAGATAGTTTGTTGTCAAACGTAACTCCTAGATAAGTAACTTGTATGACCTTTTTTCACAGCATCATTGTTTATGTAGATGGGTTTTTTTGTTTTGGGAAGAGAGCTAAAAGTGCAGTACTGCATTTGTCTGTTTTGATGCAGCTACACCATCTATTTGTCCAAGAGTTCAGTGCATTCATAGCTCTTTGCAACAATTTGGAGGTCACTGTTGTATGATCCTTTGTGCATCACATTAACATGCCATTTGCATACATTGCCACTTTGATACCATGTGGTAGTTCAGTAAGTAGGTCATTGATGTAGACTAGAAAAAAAATTTGGAGATAGCACCCCTCCTTGAGGGGCACCCTGGCTTAGTAGGATTTTCTTATTTTTAGGACTATCCAATTGCTCTCTGACTCTCCTGATATGCAGGTATGCTTTCGTCCATTTGTACATCCTGGCATTTACTCCGTAATTTCTCAGTTTCTTCAAAAGCCCTTCCTCCCATACCTTATCAAATGCTTTCTTTAGGTCTATCCATGCTGCTTGTACCAGTTTCTTTTCTTGGAACGCATCCTCAAATTCCGGAGAAAGACAGGTTGTCTGATCTTCGGTGGAGTAACACTAACTAAAGCCTAGTTCACTACTCCAGATTGGTTTGTAGTGTTTCCGTGATCCTCTAGGTGTTGTTTCAGTGACATCTTTTTTGTATGTCTTCTGAATTCATCAACTTTTTTTGTTGATGTCTCTGTCCGTATTTAGACGTTTACTTAGTACACTGGTATACTGTTGATGCTTTTTCCACTCTGCTTTTTTGCAATTCTATCTAGAAAGAGAGTGCTGCTCTCTCTTTCGGCTTCATTTTGCACCACTAAAAAGACTGGTTGGTGGTCGCTGCCTCCAAGTTGTTTCCCAATAATACGTGTAATATTCCAATCCAGGTCTCGTGAATGGAAAGCAAGATCTGCTGTAGATGTGGTATGCCATGATCTGAAATATAATGTTGGTGGATCTGTTGTCTGGTTTAGCAGTATAAGTGCATTGTCGTACTGCCAATTGTTAAGCTCTTCACCTCTCTTGTCTATATGGTTATAGTCCCAGCTCTGTGAATGGCTGTTGAAGTCTCCACATACAATAATTCTTTCTTTTAATGAAGCTGTGTCTAGTATGCAGCTCGGACGTAGTAGTTGAGTAAATGAAAGTATGTAATTTATGTCCTGAGATGTAGTATCTGATATTCAGTCCTATCCATATACACTTCAAGTTGACATGCACTGATGTTGTTCTCTACAAGTGTCAATATTTCGCCCTTTTGTCTATCTTTTCTGTAAGATCGGTAACACTGGTATCCCGTAATCTTCAAGGTTATATCTTTCTTTGGACGGGTTTCCAACAAGCTGCATACGCTTACTTGCTCTTCATGTAAGATATTTTCCAACTCTATCTTGTTACTGCAGCCATGTCTTTTGCTGTTGATGTCTTCTGCATTCCAGTGCATTATTTTAAGTGGTCTTAGTTTGGATTGGCCATTAGCTCTATTCTCTCGCCCCTGACTCCACAGAGCGGTTGAGGAGGACACCCAGTAAAAGTGGTTGGTCCCTTTCGAGACGGAGAGCTCGACATTGCACCTGCCTGAGTGTCCATCACAGAGCGAGTGTCATATCGATTCGCATTTATAGACATACTTCCCATTGACGTGAGTGCGTGGCATCCCGCTTGCTGTGCTGCGCCGTGTTGCCTCCGTCTTCAGCACTTATACGTGCATAGAGCAGACTGTGGTCCTGCTAGGGAGTAGGAAACCCCTGGCCAGTTTTGGTTTTCAGTCCCTGGTGACAGTTAGCCCCATCGACACGACAAGAAGCTTGCCTTGATGGGGTAAAATATCCGTTATAAGGATGTCGTTTTTGCCCTTGTGGTCTGAGAAATTGAAATGGTATGCCACTGGAGTGCCAGTATTCTTTTGCACATCCTAAAGTTGTTCACAAAATCTTTCTGCTAAACGCCTGTCAGACTCGCCACTATAAATCATGTGACATTGTTGGCATATGATGGCATAAATGATATTGCGGGACAGACATGTGAAACAATCCTTGATCTCGAACCGTCCTTTAGGAAATAAGACAGAGTCGGCGCGGAGCACATAAGCACATGTAAAACAGTTACGTCCACAGGGGACCGTACCCAAGTGTTTATGGTCGGATCGTTCGAGACGGCTGCTGACCAGAATATCTCTCAAAATTGTTGTTTCGTTTGATGGCGACCATTTGGAGATCACGGAAAAGTAGACTAGTGGTAGGATCAGACTGGAGAGTGGAACCGTAACGGCTGAGAATTTTCACAGCAGCTACGTTGTGAGGCTTATAGGTGGGGGTGAGTATTGCCCTCCCCAATGGAGTTGGTTGTTGGAAGAAGTGAGTGCCTCAGCGCGAGAGATAAGGAGGATCTGTTTGAAGGTAGATTGAGAGATCGAATCTGGATAAAGCCGGCAGCTAAAGAAGCTTAATATAAGGTTAGCTTTTTGAAGGTAATCTTGGTCATTATGGTAGATACGACGAAGACGCAATATTTAAGAAACGGAATTGAATCACAACATGAAGGTGAATGTGATGAATTATAGAGATGGTAATAATGGGCGTCTGTGGGTTTATAGAAAACTGAGGTGTGGAGGCCAAAAGTGCCTCAGTCGTTCTTTCGGTGCCGTATCCATATCGAAGGTTGACTATCATACACATCCATTTTAGTTTGTCTCTTGTCATGATAGCTCACGTTGTCATAGGTTCACCTGTCCACCTTTTGATGTTATCAGTTCACTTTAGTCTTGGTCTGCCTATGCCTTGTCTACCTTGCACCTTCCCTTCCAAGATTACCTTTAGAAGGGTATTATGTTTCTTCACATGATCAACATATCTCAGTTGTCCTGTTCGAATTGTGTTAAGTAGTTTTTTTTTCATTTTCAGATGATTCATAACTATCTTTTTTGTTTGTCTTCTTTTCCTTCCACCCAATTCTCGCCATTTTTCTATAGATCAATATTTCAGAAGAAGACGGACATTTCAAAGGCTTCCATTTTTTTCTCTGTTTCTTGTTTAATGCCTATGTTTCTGCACCCTGCAGGAATGTTGAGTAAATATAGAATGTTGCTATTCGTAGTTTTAGTTATGACGTTATTTGCTTTGATGTGAATATATTACCATGTTGTTAAAATTGATTTTAGCTATTCTTAATCTCTTGTTTATTTCTGTCCACCATTTTCCATCATTAGTTTTAATGTGTCGAAGATAGCTATATTCTTGATCTTTGTATAGGTTCTTTCCATTTACTTCAATGTCTTCTTGTATAATTTGTCTTTTTTTTCTGCTAATAATAATACTTTTAGTCTTTTAAATATTTTTTTCCAGTCCATATTCTTTTCTTGTCTTGTTTATTTTGTTCATTAGCTGCTGTATGCTTTCTACAGCATATCTTAGATAATTTATTATTTATCCATTAATGCTTAGTCATGGCATCCCCATGATGGCTTTAGAGATCTGCTCAGTGTATAAGTTAAATAGAAATGGTGATAGAATGCAGCCCGGACTTACTCCTCTCTTTATATCAATAGGTGCAGGGTTCTCCTCATTGTTATATTTTATTATAGTTGTTTGTTCCCTGCATAAAATACATATCGGTTTTATGTCAGCATCATCCAGATGTGTATCTTTTATGCATTTTATTTGTTGTTTATGGTGTACTCTGTTAAAAGTGTTGGTGTAGTTTATGAAGCTAGCATAAATTGGTTTGTTTAGTTCCATATATTTTTCTATTAACATTCTCACGCAAAAGATAGCGTCTCTTGCCCCACTGTTCTTTCTAAAACCAAACGGTTGTTCTGTTAATTCCGCAATGATTTTATTTTTAATACTTCCTTGTATAACTTTAAGCCAGACTTTTGTTATATGGCTAGTCAAACGTATTTTTATAAAGTCACTGCACTCCCAAGTTCAGGTCTTCTTGGTCAAGGCAACATATATTGATGTTTTACGTTAATATGGCATATATCCTGAGTTGTGTCTATTATTGCACAGGACATTACTATTATGTAATCATTACTTACTAGCAACTTGATTCATGCAACCACGTTTTTTCTGAACTGCACAAGCAAATCAGTATGGAGGACGTAAAATACTCAATCGCATCTAAAGTGAAAGCTATTCTTACCTAATTCCTGTCGCTCAGGATCAACGAAACTAGTCCAATAAAGATCAAACCATCTTCCCTCAATAGGGCTGGGCTGATCAACCATTCTGTCAAAGTGAGAAAAGATTGAGAAGGAAATGAAAACAGGTCATCGTTTTCTTCCTCCTCGCTGTTACTCGTCGGCGTGGATGCGTTGTATCGCTAGCTTAAGACAAAGTCACAATAAAATCTGAACCTTCCGGCCTGACACATCCGACTTCGGCATGTGTAGGTTTTGCTTATTAATTTTTGCTCCGGCAGCGGTCATTTCTGTCCACTTTTTTCAACCTCTTAACTGGCAAATACTTTTTAAACTGAGCGAGTGCACACGGAGCCTCCTGTATTGGCCGCCAACCGAGAGGTCTGGACGTCGGATCTCACAATCCAGAGACCGGGGAAGCCACGAGGAAACCACGAATTTGATTTTTGACAAGTTTGTACCTGGGAGGGATCGAAACCGGAACCTTCCTGTCCAGACGCCAACGTCTTAACTCTGGAACATCCAGATCCTCTGTAAACTGTTATTTAAAAAATCACTATTAATGTCGGATATAACGGGCGGAAAGCCACAAATACCGCATGCAATGATATAGTAGTGGGTCATTTTAAGTAGTTGTTTACCCATCATTAAATGTCTTTGTGAAATGTGATATTTTTATTTTTATGATTTACAAAGTTGCATTTTTGTTACTGACAATTTTTGTTAATGAGTACAAAGTGTCAGGGTAGTCTACAGTAAGAACTAAGACGTCGGTTGCATGCTTCATTGGAAGATCTCTGGTTCAAATTCCACCACAGGTATTGTGAATTTTTCAAAATTGAATTCGTGGCGTTACCCTCACTTAGTACCCTCAGTACGGGTGGTGAGATCTCGGAAATCGGCGAAAAACAGGAGGTACCGCATGTACTCGCGCACGTGAAAGAACATTTGTCTGCTAAAAGGTGAAACGAGATATCAAAAAATTGGTAATTCCTCTTCTTCTTCTACCTTTTTAGCTCCCTGTGGAGCATAGGTCTTCAACAAACACTTTCCATGTTTTTTGCCATTCTTTTAAGATCATTCCATGTTTTCCCCATCATCTTCATCTCTGCTTCTATCTGTCTTCTCGAAGAATTCCTTGGTCTTCCTCTTTGTCTTTTCCCCTGGGGATTCAAAAAAAGGGCATATTGTGTAATACTCTAAGTTGGCTTCAGTAGTGTCCTATCCAGCGCCATCGTCTTCGCTGTATCTCTTTATCCACTGGTATTTGCCTGGAAATTTACATTTCCATAATTCTATGTTAGTGATTTTGTTCTGCCATTTCCATCCTTTTATTCTGCGTAAGCATCCATTAATGAAAGTCTGTATCTTCATGATTGTCAATTTTGTTGTTCTCCATGTTTCACAGCCATATAATAGGACTGACTTAATATTTGAGCTGAAAATTTGTATTTTTGTATTTAACCTAATTTATTTGGATTTCCATATGTTTCCCATTGCAACGAGAGCTCCTCTTGCTTTTGATATCCTTATTTTGGTATCATTTTCTGTTCCTCCCATTTATCTATGTCACTGCCCAGGTATATGTAAGATTGTGCGTCTAGTAGAGGTATTTCTCCTAATTTTATCTGCTTATTGACAACTGCATTAATTCTCATAATGTTGGCCCAAAAACTGGTCATTGTCAGGCAATAATTATTAGGCAAATCTGCACAGGCCGAGAACTGAAGTATCGGACCTTAAGATGTAAATATCACGGCATTGACGTAAACGACTACATGCATCCATGCTCACTTAACGGGCGAATGCTAAGTAGAGAGAAGAAAATGGGCGCCTTCTGTTCATTGAATCTTCATTATGTATAATTTCCAAAGACTGGCAACTATCACACATCGTCACTGTTACCTGCCCACTATATCATCATCATCATTAGTCCCATAACTGTGACGGTCGTCGGAACACTCTTGATGACGTCATTACAATTTTACGCTTCAACCTTAAACGATGAATTGCTACTTTCTGAGATGTCAAGAACGACAATCTTGTATCATTCATTAATGTTGTCTTTCCACCGCTTTCTCTGTCTGCTTTGTTTTATTTTGCTTGGTACTGTAAGTAAAGTAAAGAGCCCAGTCACGCTAAGTGACGTATAGACAATATGGTGTTAGTGACTATAATTTTGATAGACCTTCAGCCCATGATTTTTGAGGTAATGTGGTCGGTATTACGCCCATGCCGCTTTACTTTCCCAGAAAAAAAATCCGGTACTCATTTAAGGCTGGGGGAACCCGGAAGCCGTCGATCAGGATCGAACCCGACCTTTTGTCCGTTGTAGTCCAGTTCACTAACCAATACCGTGGCTCCTTGCTAGGTAATGTGTTCTGATGAAATGGTCTTAACTAGGCCTGCAGGTCTTGCAACATATCTGTACCATTTCAATTTTTCTTTCATTTACTGTTCACAATAAGTCTAATACCATACCTTATATCACGAAATGGGAGTTAAGATGGGCACAGCCAGAACTGAGAAACTTGGTGGCCGTGTAAGAAGACTTATCAACCAACATAGAACTGGAGTCGTCAGTCGCTGGACACTGAGGGAATTGCTGAGGAGGGGATCTGAGCACCTATGGACATGTTCGGAGTGCAATGATGATGACCCGCAAATAACTCAATAACTCAATAACTCAATATCACGCTAAGTTAAACCTGAAATATGATATCCGTGTTTGGTTTCCTGTTAGTAATTAGTACAGCTATTCCAATGTTCTATGGATGCCCTAGTGATGTGCGTAACTCTGAAAAGAATCAAAGGGTTTGCTTAAAGCTGTTTGAAAAGACCTGTTATCTCTCTCTAAAATATAAAGCTGAACACATTAAGGCAGTCTAAGTGTTGAGTTTCAAAGAATACAAAGAATGATTAAGTAAAGAACTTTCGCGAATGACGACTAAATAAAAAATCAAATAAAAGAAAGAAATTAAATTTATAAATTAACACACATCTGTTTATTTTTTGTTGTGAAGCAAGTTTTTTTTATGTTCAGTGGTGGTTCATTTGCATATCTAGAGTACTGCCAGTTTCTTGTATTTGGTATACGTTTGCATTATTATAAAATATGATGATGTTATAAGCATCACTGCAATGCACAATAAAGTCAAGTGGAACAATATTTTAAATAGGTAAATGAATTTAAATATCTGGGAACAATGTTGACCTCAAATGGAAGATGTACAACAGAGATGCAGAATGGCGCAGGCAAAAGCAGCTTTCCAAAAGATTAGAACGGTACCGTGCAATCCATTTTTGACAATAGAAGAAACAAGACAAAAGAGTTCTTAAATGTTATGTAGAGACTATCTTAACATATGGATGTGAATCATGGACAACAAGCACGAAAATCACAGGAAACTAGAAATGTGGTTTTACAGAAGAATATTGAGAATACATAAATAGCTAAGAAGTGTATGAAAACGTTCTGAAAGAAGTCAAAGCAAAAAGAGAGCTAAATTCCAACATTATAAAGGAACATTCATCATTTTTTGACCATATAATGAGAAGAGAACTGCTGGAGTATATTGTAACAACTGGGAAAATTGATAGACGAAGAAATATAGGAAAGCAAAGAGAAAATATACCAGACAGCTTAAGAGAATGGCTAGGCAGAAGGGCAACAATAGAAATTATAACTATCTGTCGAGATCGAAAGTTGTGGAGAGACATGATCACCTACGCCAGCAGGCATGGTACTTGATGATTATATGCCATATAACTATTTATGCTATTAAAATATTTGATTATCTTTACATTTCACTTTCTATACTCGCAACATCTAGCTTATTATTCATTCACATTTTTCAATTACACCTTTGCCTTTTTATGCACTTTCAGTTTTTTATTATTTCATTTTTTCTTCTTCTATTCACTTATCAATTTGTTCCTTTTTTTATCGTGTACTTTCTTTACGATAACTTAATTAATGCTTATAATATAATCACGTGACTCGAAAACGTCTTCTCCAACGCCACACAGTTTTCCCACCAGTTCATAATTTTTATATTTCTGCCTCGTCGGACGTGTTTCCTGAATTCGACTCCCACTGCGCATGTACATAAGTTACACTACGGAAACCGCCAACTAATCTCCTCCCGAGTTCATTTCATGACGTGGTCTTTTGTTCGCAGGCATTCCCAATTATAAACTCATTTCAGGGCCCCAAGCGGCTTGGACCGTCAGTTTTTATGTGTCAACAATATCCAATCGGATTAATCTTTTCCCGCCGAATTAAGTTTCATTTTTGCGGCCATTGTTGATGTTTGAAGAATTATCAACATTCTGTGACGTGGCAGAATACAAGTCTTCAAGTCTATGAAGAGCAGAGCACTCGAAACGCAAATTTCTGAGTGCCGTGTGAAGACTAGGAGAAATGAAGCGATTAATCCTCCACTTATTCCACGACGATTGGCAGTCTGAAGGCCTTCATGCCTAATTTGGTCCTCCAGTGCGGATTTTGTTCAAGTTACAGTGGCTGGAGCAGAAGATGGGAAGCGGCGATCATTACGTGGCTGCAAAATGATGGTGCAGTATGCACGAGGAGCAGACGAGGGCATAAATCACAACTAGCTCATTGAGTGATCGCTGCCATCTTTACAATTACAAACATCCTGTTATTTTCCCCTATTTAAAAGAAAACTGCAACATTACACACACACACAATTTAAAAATTTAAATGGTTCAAATAAAAAAAATACCATTATTATTATTTATTTGTAAAAGGGCGATTATATTAACACCCGCGTTATTTGAAAGCCGACATACCCCTGTAGATGTTCTCTTTTTATGCGGTACGCGTTTTAAGAATATCAAAATAACTGGTTTATTGATAGCTGAAACTAATACGGCGTTTTTATGATATCCGCAATGAAAAGATACTACAGATTATAAGTTACCAACCAATGGAGTCATCACAAGACACAGTTGGTGGTCTGTGGTTTGGTGATCTTCGACGATCCCTCTCCAGCGGCTCGAAAGAAAAGAACGCACAATATGGTTGGTAAAGCAACGGTCGGACCCGCTTTTCAAGAGCCGATTTGACAGCCTCTGCTGTGCGTTATTCACGAAACGCGTATTGTGTCGACAGCAAGCACTCGGGAGAATGTTAGACACAAGATGTTGGACCGGCACAGATGTTCTATTTTCATGGCTGATTTTTGGAGAATCGCATATTTCCCCAAACTAGAGACAACCAGTTATCACTGTCAATAAATATTCGTCTAAGAAATTCGGCAGTTCTAGAATGTCATGTAGAAAAAAAAAAAAATGTAAAGTATCCCCGTCACGCCAAGTGGCGTATAGGGAATATGGTGTTAGTGACTATAAATTTTACAGATCTTCGGCACATAATTTTTGGGGTAATGTGGTCGGTATTACGCCCGTGCCGCTTTACTTTCCCAGAGAGAAATCCGGTACCTATTTAAGGCTGGGTGAACCGGAAGCCGTCGGTTGGGATCGAACCCTACCTCTTGTCCTTTGTAGTCCAGTTCACTAACCACTGAGCTATCGCGGCTCCCTTAGAATGTCATGTGACGCCGGTTATTGTTGTTGAAATAAATATACAGGTATTTTAACACACATGGTAACATTGTAACACACATGGTAACATTGTAACACACATGGTAACATTGTAACACACATGGTAACATTGTAACACACATGGTAACATTGTAACACACATGGTAACATTGTAACACACATGGTAACATTGTAACACACATGGTAACATTGTAACACACATGGTAACATTGTAACACACATGGTAACATTGTAACACACATGGTAACATTGTAACACACATGGTAACATTGTAACACACATGGTAACATTGTAACACACATGGTAACATTGTAACACACATGGTAACATTGTAACACACATGGTAACATTGTAACACACATGGTAACATTGTAACACACATGGTAACATTGTAACACACATGGTAACATTGTAACACACATGGTACTTATTTTTCCATCTGTTGTCTTTTTTTAGACGGTCACCCGTCGACTACGTCTCTTCATAGCCGCGCTCAAAATAACTTTAAGTGTACGTAGCTACGTCGTGTTGTAGATTACAACAGGCTATGTTAATTGCGTATTTCCACCCAATATATCTGACTTCAGCACATGGCTTTTGAATACCGGGTTGCCTTTCCCCTTTAACCAATATTTGTTTGGTCAGACTTGTTAATATATTTCCAGAGGCACCTCATGGAAGTGTAGTATGGTCTAGATGAGCTGTTATTTTCTGATTCTGACGTAAGTAGTCAGTGATGTGCCGTAGACCACATATACAACCTGGTGCTGTAGAAAGGCTTGATCTCCACCTCTAATTACTAGACTAGTTATAGCTCACTAACAATATAGAAGGACATAGAAAAATAGAACCTCGTGGTTATAGAGAATATAGAATTAGTGGGAATATAGATATTATTTAGATAATTGGCGCGTTTTTTAGGGTGGGGAGTGGAAGGAGTGGGATATTTTAGAAGATCTTCAATACAATCTGTATTTTATTTCCAGAAAAATGTTGGTGCTCAATTGTGCTCATTTAATGGTGCTCATTTAATGGTGCTCACTGTTCAACTCAATCAGGTGCCTCGAGGATATCTCTGCAAAAAACATAATACATTGAAGGTAAAAAAAAGTAATAAATAAATGGTTATTTAGAGGATGATGTATACTTGTTTTATCGTTCACGGTTTTAAATATGC
Source organism: Megaustenia siamemsis (assembly GCA_032433765.1). NCBI lineage: Eukaryota > Metazoa > Mollusca > Gastropoda > Stylommatophora > Ariophantidae > Megaustenia > Megaustenia siamemsis. The sequence continues at coordinate 44,081,332 of JAVIAB010000124.1, read as the reverse complement.
AGCCAGTTGTTAAAACATCTTGTTGATTCTTTCAGGGCAACAACAAAAGTTGCCCAACTTTGTGTAGTTTATGATGATTCTTTGCACCGGGTCCACCCATTGTAACAGAACTACATGTTTGTAGTAGTCATGAAAATATTTGGATACCTAGCGATAACTGCCTAGAACTTATTCTATTTATACACGTGGCTTCCAGAATAACTCTGCTGAGTAGGAGCTAGCACGAATGGGGACATTTTATATGTAGTGCTTTTTGTTCAATTTGAATGTTATAGATTATATATTTCCTTCTTCTTCTTTCTGCTTTATTTCATTTGCTCTTTCCATGTTCTTTTCTTTCTTTCTCATTCTCTTTTCTTTGTTTTGCTACCTACGAGCTTAACTGAATTTTATGCATTTTTTGCTGATTCTTCACTTTCTTCATGTTGTAATGGATTTTTTTCCCGTCTTTAAAAAAAAAAAAATCGACTCTTGCTACAATCACACTAGTAATGTGCGATAAAACATCAACATTATTTCATAATCTCTATGACATCAATGAGACATTTGTTCATAACTAACTGGTTGACCTCTGTGGGGTCATGTCACTTTCCTAGAATCGAGTGATTTATGACTCAGCCCTGCTAGCAATTGTTTACCCATTACTATTCTTGATCGCTCCACTTTCATTGCTCTTGTCCGTCAACAATAGAAAAGTGAGTACGCGGTTGCTCGTTCAAGTTATCGAGACTTCTTCCACACAGATGTTCACACTATAGATAGCCACCCTTTTAATTTGAGAAGAACCACGGCGAGCGAAGATCGAGAAATTTTCAATTCTGTTTTTTTAACAAAAATTTAAGCTATAATCCGCACTGACCTCATCAAAACAGCACTTGACAGTTCCATGATTCTGGTGTTCTGTGTGGAAACACGTGGGTTCCTTGACAATTATGGTGACGGGGTAGAAAGGCTAGCATGTCTGGATGATTGTTGGAGATTCTTCAGCCTTTTAAGATTCTTTCATTTCATAATGGTGTACGGACGGTTGAGCGAATGCATCGCATCTGTCTTTGACGCCGTGTGGCAAGACGCGTATAGAAGGAACATCGTTATCCTACCTCACACGATAAATAGCAATATTCTCATATACAAGAACAAACAAAGAACGCGTAACTTTGTCTGCGGTGTTTGCCTTTAAAAAATAGTTATATCTGATCACGTGATCGCATTGTTTATAACTATTAATGGATTATCTATCTCATTGGTGTCGGGATTAAAGTGCTTAGTGCCTGAGTAAAACCTTGAGTATCAGACACTTAGAACAGACAAAGCGCACTTTACGCTGGACGCTTGATCTGATGTATTTGAAACTTGGATTAGATATAACAACCAATAAGAACATAGAGTACTCGGACGTTAAAGCGCGACCTAAAGTACATGGCGGCAGGGTGGACCTAAAGCGTGATTTCAAAACTGGATCTAAAGTACTTGACACCCCGTGTGGATCTAAAGTACTTCGCGTACAGTTCGTTTGGAGAATACCTGGCACAGGTGTGGAATCTTAGGTAATTGATATCGGGGCAAATTGAAGTACTTAGTACCAGAGGGGAAAAGGTAGGGAGTTAAAGTACTTGACATATAAGTTTTTTTCTAAATTACTCGATACTGTGGGAGATTAATAATAAAACGCATAAATCACATAACTAAATTACTCGACTCTGATGAGTATCATAAGTGCTTGACACGAAGTACAAGTTAAATAACACTTGACGGAGTGGTCAGAACTTAAGTACTTGACACCCAGGGAGGAACTAACACATTTGAAGGAGAGGATATATATATATATATATATATATATATATATATATATATATATATATATATATATATATAAGGGGAGCCGCGATAGCTCAGTGGTTAGTGAACTGGACTACAAAGGACAAGAGGTAGGGTTCGATCCCAACAGACTGCTTCTGGGTTCACCCAGCCTTTAATGGGTACCTGATTTTTTTCAGGGAAAGTGAAGCGGCACGGGCGTAATACCGACCACATTACCCCAAAAATCATGTGCCGAAGGTGTGTAAAATATAGGGTCACTAACACCATATTCCTATACGCCACTTGGCGGGACGGGGGTACTTTACTTTTTACTTTTATATATATATATATAAGTTATTGACACTGTAAAGTTTAATTAACTGGCATTCGGAGCTTCAAGTACCTGGTAACCAGAACTGACCTAAACAACAAGTGAACATTAGCCCTACCATTGTTTTCTTATTGTAATTTTGTTCTTTCTGCTCTTTACCGAGCTAGTGTTAAAAGAATTAATTGTCATCTACGTCATCCGCCCTTAAAATGATGTTAAGTGGTTGTAAATATTCAAACAAGACAAATGCAACTTTTGCGCCGTGTTAAAAGACACAACAGACTACTAAAAGTAATCCTGGAGGGGATAATACGAGGTAAAAGAGGCAGAGGCAGACCAAGACTAACATGGACGAGTAACATCAAAAGATGGACAAATCAGCCTATGACAACCTGCACTATCATAGCAAGAGACAGAGCAAAATGGCCCTCCATGGTAGCTAACCTTCGTTGCGGAGATAGCACTCGATGATGATGATGATGATGATGATGATGATGAAGTGGTTGTAAATATGATATGTTGTGATTTGTAGTAAACTATGATATTTGCTTTTTCGGCCCTAAGCATCCGATTTTAGCATGGCTTTCTGGGTACTGGATTACGTTCCCTTTCGATACCTTGTCACTTGGAGAGACTAGATTGGTTAACCTTTTTTCTAGACACTACAAATAAGTAAAGATTGATACTGGTTTATTAATTCTGGTTTATCGATCCTTTCGCAAGCAGTTACCTATGGGTTGGACAGTTTTACACCTTGCTACTGACGCTCGCCTTCGCAATTTAAATTTTACCGATTACTTTCATTTTAAGAACTAAAACAAATATATCTCATTACATAAACTATTTCAAAGTGAACTGAAATGTGCACCAGGAAATGTTTTACCCTAGTTTATATTTTCCATCCAAATTTCTTAAAATTTCATCTCTGTTCATTGACATCGTCTTCGATAGCTTCCAGTATACATCTCTCATAGTACTTTCCTCTTCTTTTCCTTCTTCCTCTTGTTCTACTTTTTTCTTCATCCTCTTTTCTTTCCTTCCTCATTTGCCTTTCAGCGTGGAGGAAAGATACTTTTTCGTGGTCGGGATTTGGGTCTGGTGTTCTCGCAACGTTTGTTGAAGGCTCGTTGTGTTGTATTTTGATCTTTCTGCATTGTCACGTGACCAAACCTCGTATCTGCTTTTTCTTTATATATTCTATGGCGGGGGTTATTCTTCGCTTTTATCTCAGTTCTTCATTCCTGATCTCATCTCTCAGACTGTTTCCTGTCATTCATATAAAACATTTCATCTTAGTACAGGTTATTTTTTCTTATTGCTCTTGTATCAAAGGTCCAGAAGTGGCATTGGTAACACAACATTAGAATTAAGATTATATTTACATTCGTAGTTGCTACATGATTAAATTGAAGCTTGAATTACAAAAGAAAGAAGTGGAACTTCTTCCTCTTTCCTTCCTCATCTGCCTTTCAGCGTCGAGGGGAGATATAATTTACGGTCTTTTGCTCTTCTGGTCGCCTCTGCTGCTGTTATGTTTCCTAATGCTTCTAATATCCCATCTCATATCTCTGTGTGTATGTTTATGTTAGTCATATTTCATATCTTTGTGTGTGCATGTCTGTGTATGTCACATCTCATATCCTTGTGTTTGCATGGCTATGCTAGTCACATCTCATATCATTGTGTATGCCTATCTATGTTGGTCATATCTCATATCTTTGTGTGCATGTCCATGTTAGACATGTGTAATTTCTTTGTGGGCGCATGTCTATGTCAGTCATATCTCATATCTTTATGTGCATGTTTATGTTAGTCATGTGTCATATATCTTGATGTATGTCAGTGTTAGTCATGCCTCGTATCGCTATGTGCATGTCTGTGTTTGTCACATCTCATATCTTTGTGTGTGTATGTCTGTGTTAGTCACCTCTAATGACTCGGGCAGATGGTGCTCGTAAACCTGGGAGGGCCGACCATCTAAGGGCAGAATCCCCCTACAGAAAAATTCACCTGCTGCCTTGCAGGAAGATTGGGGACAATCAAAGGCTAGGGAAAGCAAACCTGAATAAAATGCTGGCTGAAATCGGATGCACTGGGCCACTGGCGCAGAACACAGTGCAACGTTTTTAACGGGTGTTCAATCAGAGTGGATCTGGCAGACTCTAATTGTGATGTTCTGTTTGTAACACACCTAACCTGACAGCTGATTTCATGTGAGCAGCTGGAATCCTACTCTGATTGGGTCCTGATCGCAGAGAGAGAGAGAGAGAGAGAGAGAGAGAGATCCCATCGACTCATCTTTTTCGTGGTCGACCCATGGGTCTGGTCGTTCTCACAGCGTTTGTTGAAGGCTCGTTGTGCTGTGTTTTGTTCTTTCTGCCTTGTCACGTGCCAAACCATTTTATCTGTTGTTTCATTATATATTCTATGGCGGGGGCTGTTCCTAGCTTTTTTCTCAGTTCTTCATTTCTGATCTTATCTTTCAGATTGTTTCCTGTCATTCGTCTAACACATTTCATCTCTGTAGAGGTTATTTTCTTATTGTTCTTGCATCTAGAGTCCAGGTCTGGCATTGGTAGCACAACGTTGGGATGAAGATTGTATTATATAGTGCTCGTTTTGCCTCCAGAGTTATTTCCTTGTTGGACAATAGTGGTGATAACTGTCCGATAATTTGACAAGCTTTGTTGCATCTTGATTCTATCTCTGCTGTTTGAGAATTATCGTTTGTCATTAGACTTCCTAGGTATTTGAATTCCTCGACTTGTTTTAGCTGCCTGCCTTCTATATTTATGTTGATGTTCTGTTTATTTTTGGCGACATTCATGACTTCTGTTTTGTTGATGTTGATTTTCATGTTGTATTTTGTGCCTGAGATGTTGAGTTTGTTTAAGTGTTCTTGTAGGTCTTCTATTGTTTCATGTATTAGTGCCTGATATTCTGCAAATAAAAGCTCGTTGATCTCCTCTGTCTCTGATGGGTTGGCTAGCTTGCATATATGGTCCATGTATGTAATAAGCAGTAGGGGGATAGTACGCACTCCTGTCTTACACCTGATCTAACTAGAGAAGTGGAACGAGGGGAACAAAATGACGATTCCAAAATTAACAGTTAACATTCCAAATTTAACCATCAGTTAAAATTCCTAAATTACCCAGTTGCAGGAATTCTTTACAGTCCTGTGCATATTTGAAAACGCTACACTCTCTCTTGAGACCAGACCAAGGGAAAATAAATACTCTACGATATGACGGCGTGAGTGAGAGAGCCATAGGACATTCAGAAGTAGAAATTGATCAAGTGGCACATTGTCTAGGTGGCGTTAGCGTACACAGCCGCTGCTGGTATTTTGTTGACTGTTATTCCAGTGAATATTTGCTGTTGATCGTCCAGAAGCCGAGAACAAACTAACGAGCTGCCGCTTTCTTGTTTCTGTGTCACCCCAAGACTGAGAGTCCGTTTGTCTATTGTCTTGTTGCGAACGCGTACACAACGTGTGGTCAGACTGATTTACTGAAGTTTTAATGTAAATTTCAATCTGATATTTGGATTTTAAAAAAACAAAAGAAAGTTAAAATCGGTGACAAACATTAAAAGCAATTATGATAAGTGGTGAAAAAATAACTAGATGATATACTTTACAACAGTGGTAAACATTTCATTGATAGATAGACAGAGTCAGGTAGGTAGGTAGGTGGGATGAAAAGAAGGCGGCATTTAGATAGATATATAGACAGACAGACGGACCGACGGACAGACAGACAGACAGACAGACAGACAGTCAGACAGGCAGGCAAGCAGATAGATAGATAGATAATAGATAGATAGATAGATAGATAGATAGATAGATAGATAGATAGATAGATAGATAGATAGATAGATAGATAGATAGATAGATAGATAGATAGATAGATAGATAGATAGATAGATAGATAGATAGATAGATAGATAGATAGATAGATAGATAGATAGATAGATAGATAGATAGATAGATAGATAGATAGATAGATAGATAGATAGATAGATAGATAGATAGATAGATAGATAGATAGTACAAGGATAGGTGAATGGAAGGAGTGATATTTCCAGAGCCTGGGTGGACTCCGAAGCCACAAATTGGGAGTAAACTCTTCTTGTCTGTAGCAATGCACTCATGAACACACTCGCGCACACACGCACAAACACACACACACGTATTATTGAAGCAACACCTGTTAATCTTAAAAGGGCGTAAATTAAAGACTCGAAAAAGAATGGCGAAGAAAACAAACAGAAAACTCTCTTATTTACTCAACACATAATTTATATGCACTTTGTAGAGCTGAAAACATCGTATTGAGTAAACCGTGAACATAATTTAAACAAATTACATTTCAGAATAAACGCAATGGATTCCCCCAAATGAATATGCTCTAAAAATATCCACAATCATGCGGCATGAATAAAATTCGAAAGTTTCCAAACGAAAGTAGAAAATAGAATTCCTTATGTAAATGCTGCGCATTCAGGTTCCTAATGATATCATTTTCCCGAACTATTTCAACATTCTCTGGCCTCTCTTCCTATCACTCTCTTTTCAATCTCACCCCGTGCCAAGATGAGCAATTTCTCCAAATTAGCTGAAAACGGTATGCAAATCAAATAAAATATTTGTGAATCATTCCGTCATTGTGCATCCCATTGGCTAGAAGCATTGAAGAGAGATCACGTGATGGGAACTTGACAATGGTTTGTCACACTCGGCCGACCATCGGGGAGTTTCAAGTACCTGCCACCCACCTAGACCCGAGTTTTTCATAAAGGGCCTTCTTCAAGGGGCAGCTACTTGGATTTTTTTTTTTAAAACGAACATCGGGATCGAGGCAAAACCCGACAGATCAGTGTTTCCTTTAGGTCATTTGTGGGGAAGCAGCAGGACGAGAAGTGCCCTCCACAATCCTCGTCTCATCTATGCCAAAAATGTCAAGGGCTAGAAGAAAAGAAGCAGCCTTGAGGTCATAGGCTCATAATTTCTAACACCTGCAAACTTTCAGAACAGGATTCGCATGTGGACGCAATTTGCATATGTTTAGCTCAGGTGTTGATGCAGTGAAAGAACATAACGTCGGTACATTTCTTTTATTTCATGGAATTGTCTGTTTAAAAAAATTGGGGTGGGGGGGGGGGGGGAGAGAGAGAGAGAGAGGGAAGAGTCGCTGAAATGAGATCTAGAGAATTAGTTTTCTTTTGTGGACATGTAGGTTTTAATCTTGTTGCTACTTCATTATCACCGCCATTACCTTGAATCTGTTTCTAAATCTATTTGTCACCACAATTTCCTTTTCTTCTTACTTTATCTTCACTGTAAAATTCTGGGGGCAGCCCATTACAATTTTAACTTTCCTTATATTAATCAATAAATTTGTTCTTGTATATTAAAAAAAAAACAACTATTTTATTATAATGCTGAAGAATTTCAAATCAAATTATTTCCCCAAATCTAGTTTCATTTTATGGCTATACAATATTGGTTCATATCTGCGACAGCTATGAGCTCTTTAATTGTTCATCATCATCATCATCATCATCATCATCATCATCATCATGTTCCGTTTTCAACGATCGATTAATATCCTCTTCCCCATTTCAAGTTCAAGTTTTATACTCGTATAATTCTCTCAAATAGCACAGGCAGAACAGATACACCCCCCCCTTTTCCCTTCTCCAATCGACTCCAGAAAATAGAGCTTAGATTATATATATTACATTTTTTAAAGGTAGTTCTCCAGAACTTTGTTTTATTTACTAATTGCCCATTCCAGCCAATGTTTTTGCACTCTCTTTAAACATTCTTCTGTTTTTGAAGACATTGATACTTTGTGATCTCATTAAACAATCATCATTTTTTTTGGCCATGTAATGAGAAGGGAAATTAAAGCCTTTGAAATGTGGATTTATAGAAGAATAGGTAGAATTGGATGGAAAGAGAAGAAAACACACGATGAAGTTTTAAAACAATTAAAAATGAAAAGAGAACTACTAAACACAATTGGAACAAGACAAATGACATTTTTGGGACATGTTAAAAAACACAACAGCCTAATAAAAGTAATATTGGAAGGAAACATACAAGGTAAAAGAGGCAGAGGCAGACCAAGACTAACATGGACGGGTAACATCAAAAGATAGACAAGTCAACCTATGTCAATCTGCACCATCAAAGCAAGAGACAGAGTGGAATGGCGCTCCATGATAACCAACCTTCGATGCGGAAACGGCACTCAATGATGATGATGATGAATGAGAAGGGAACATCTGGAATATATTGTTACAACCGGAAAAATTGAGGGACGAAAAGATAGAGGGAAGCAAAGAGAAAAGACACTAGAGAGCTAAAGAGAATGGCTGGGCAGATGGTCAACAACAGAAATGATAAATAACTATCGAGATCGAACGTTGTGGATAGACATGATCACCTACGCCAGCAGATATGGTACTTGATGATGATGATGATCTCATTACGTTTTCCTTTTGGCGAATTCGTTCTACCAATTTTGAAATTTTCGTTTTCTAATTCATCACGAACATCAAAAGTTCGACTTCTCGCGCAATGGAAAGTCTACAGTGCATTATTGCTATATTGTCTAGGTAAGTTATCTTTCATTACATCTTACTTTATTTTACTCATCCTTTTTTGCCTCTCAGCGTCGAGTGAAAATAAAGTGTTTGAGTGATTATTCACTGGTCTGCTCTATTATAGGATGCTCGTCATGATATCCACATTAAAAAAATATCCATCGTCTTCTAGGTTTCATTCCTTTTTTCGTCTGATTCGAAGTGTTTATGTGTCTATATATTATTATGTTGTTTTTTTAAATTATGTGTTTATACTATTAATAATGGGATCCTCGATGGCTGAGTGGTTAGTGTGCTTGCTTCCTGACCAGAAGGGTCCGGGCTAGATCCCAACACTGGCGGATTTTTTCGGAATAACAAGGCTCCGGTGTTCACCCAGCCTCTAAAAGTGGGTACCACAGATTTTTTTTGGAAATAAAGGCGGCATGGCGTGATACCGACCACAACACCCCCCCCCCCCCCCCCCAAGAATGTGCAGTGGTCATATAAAAATATGGTCACTAACACCATATACCCCATACGCCTAGCAAGGCATGAGGGAAACCTTTACTTACTGTTACTATACTAGTAATACCTTCACATTCATTATCTACTATCAAAGTACAAATCGCTACGTATATGGCTGTCCCGATGCACTAGCCCAGGCGTTTGATTGGCATGAAAGTCAATAAGATTAGTTCTATTAAGTTCGTGACATTATTCACGAAGATAACTTCAAAAATATGTTAATTATTATTAATGATAATGTTATTATTGCATTGCGCATTGGGTGACAACAATAGTATGACAGTGCCAAAAAAAAAAATAACGAAGTCTTTTCTTTATAATGTTGTTGCTAATACCAGGTTATCTATTTAGCTTCCGTCGTAGCAGACGTCAATCGATGCTCTAATTCTTTCTTATCATGGCAGAGACTTAAGCACTCTGTGGCACTCGAGACGCTGCTAGCGACACTTACAGCGACAGTAGCTATTACTATCACGGAGACACCGGGCAGCAGTTCAGATGTACAGATTAGCCAGTCTTGATGATCATTAATTCCTAGTGCAGTGCACTTTTAATAGCGCTGATGCAAGGAGACGTTATGTGACTTTTCCATGTGCAAAAATAACCAATCAAGTGATCTGCCATTATAAAAATAAATAAATGAATAAATAAAAAAAATAAAATAAAAAAACATTTAAATGTTTAAGATGGGGTTTTGATAATATGACGGTTTACAGTTAGATCAACTATACGTCAATTTACTATTTATCTACCAATCAACTCTCTACCTATTGACCTATTCAGCAAAGACATCCATTCATCAATCAATATATCAGTTTTGTCTACTTAAATAAGTACGTGTCTAGCTACCGATATGAGTCTATATCTAATTACGTGTCTAGCTACCAATACGAGTCTATATCTAATTACGTGCCTTCCTACCGATACGAGTCTATACCTAATTACGTGTCTAGCTACCGATACGAGTCTATATCTATTTACGTGTCTAATAAAACATTGTAACACTGTTATTAATTCACACTGATCCACACTCACCCATACTCACACTCGTTGTTGAGTAATTTATCTCATCGAAACTGATCATAAGTGTCAAGGTTCGATTCCCTAAATGTATGTTTGGGTCGACAAAGACTCATCCAGCTCTCAAAATGGATATCATATATTGTTCTGGGAAGTATGTGCGACCTGACGTGACACCGACCATACCTCCCAAAATATGGGTCACAAACAACAATGTCCCAATAGAGCAAGACCGTAGAGTGAACCTTTATTTACCTGACTCATACACACACACACACACACGCCCACAAGCACACACACGCCCACAAGCACACACACACACACACACACACATACACACGCCCACCCGCACGCACGCACAATACACACACATACATGAGGTCTACAGCTGAGAGGAATATTGAAAACGTTCTGAAAGAGGCCAACGCAAAAAGAGAGCTAATTTCCAATATTAGGAAGAAACAATCATCATTTGTTGGCCATGTAATGAGAAGAGAAAAACTGGAATATATTGTAACAAATGGGAAAACTGAGGGACGAAGTGATAGAAGAAAGCAAAGAGAAAACATTACCAGACAGTTTAAGAGAATGGCTTGGCAGAAGGTCAACAATAGAAATGATAAATAGCTGTCGAGATGGAAAATTGTGGAGAGACATGATCACCTACGATGATGACATGAGGTCTTCATTTTTTCACATTTTATTGGTGAGAGGGGAAAAAACATGTCTGTCTTCGAAAGATCGACCCGTCTACCGTTTGGAAAACAAGTGGACTAGGTCATCTTGAAGGAAATATGTGTAGTACAATCTTCGCAGTCTTCGTGTTGAGAAAGTAACACACATCAAGAAACAAATAAATAAATCAGAATTTATAAAAAGGCAATTGGTACTATCTGATTTCTGGTAAATGTTAATTATTATGTTTTTTTCCCTGTTTGTTTAGTGCTTTCTTTATCAGAATGATGATTCAATATCTATCAGATTGTTTGTCTTCTATTGACTATATTAATATATATACCTTCTTCTTCTTCTTTCATTCCTCATCTGCTTTCCAGCGTCGAGGGGAGATACAATTTGCGGTCTTTTGCTCTTCTGTTCGCCTCTCCTGCTGTTATGTTTCCTAGTGCTTCTGATATTCCATTGACCCATCTTTTTCGTGGTCGACCCTTGGGTCTGGTGTTCTCACGTTTGTTGAAGGCTCGTTGTGTTGTGTTTTGTTCTTTCTGCCTTGGCAAGTGGCTAAACCATTTTATCTGTTGTTTCCTCATATATTATATGGCGGGGGGCTATTCCTAACTATATATATATATATATATATATATATATATCTATCGTCACCATCATCATCATCAGGTCGCATGTCCTTAGCAGAATGTTCAAATTCACCACAGATCGTCTGAAAGAATCTGTCTCTAGCCAGATCTCTCACTTCATCTGTTGTTATGCCTAGGGTTTCCTAGATGTATTGAGATCACATTCTTCTTGGTCTGCCTCTGATGCGTCGTCCAGGAACCATGCCTTCCATTAGTGTTCTTTCCAGTCGGCTGTGTCGTCTTTTGACGTGGACATTATATTGTTGCGGTCATCAATTACTTGAACCAATGGTCTAACATTTCACGGCATATCTTTCTAATTTCTCTGATCATTTCTCCGTCTCTCCCTTGCTGGCAGAGCTCTTCAATTCCGTCACATGCGTTCACAATACAGTTCTTTTTGTCACTTCTGATCTATGTCCAAACTGCTTTTATATATTTACTTTATTCATCGCTGTTCCGCTTTGTTTCTATTTACTTCAGTTTTCTTCGTTTTTCTATGAGTTTCAGTGTTTTCTCTGAGGTGTAGTTTTGTTTCTTGTGCGCGTTTCTGGGGATGATATTTTTGTGCTGACGAGATGAGAATATTTCTTGTAATGTCTGAGCCAAAGCCAGTGTCAATTTCATCTCGTCTGGTGACATGTCTTTTCGTACTGCCATCAACGAATAACAGTTTTTTCTTTAAATTTTACTTGTATGTTATATTCTTATGGTAAATCATCTGTATTAAAGTACTTTGATCTAGCCCCTCTCATCACTTTTTAAATAGTTATTTTGTGCTCTGCTATTAGTAGTTCATGATTATATATATATATTGATAGATATTAGTAGTAGTAGTAGTATTAGTAGTAGTAGTAGTAGTAGTAGTAGTAGTAGTAGTAGTAGTAGTAATAGTAGTAGTAGTAGTAGTAGTAGTAGCAGTAGCCTCCATCAGTCGTAGTTGACTATGGATTTTTCAGCGCCCCTAGAAATATATATGTATATCTACATAACTAGTGAATGTAAAAGTTATAACTAGAACGCAAAGAAATGGTATTCGTATTTACATAAGAAAATAGAGCAACACACAATTCAGAAATGGTTTGCTAACTGCACTTGTAAATTCATCCATATCAAGGGGAGTGATTATTTATGTTATTCCTTTCTTCATTAAAAACACTTGTCTCGTACCTCCATTATCCTCCATTTCTCCCCTCCAACTACCCTTCTCCCCTTTTTTTTCTTTTTTTTTTTTAAAGAAGGATCATACTGCAACCACATTTTGTTGTCTCGCCGTCTTGGACATTTCACAGCAGAAAATAATGAGATTATGATAGTTATTTTTGTCATCTTCTCAATATTCCTGTATGGTGCAGAAACATGGAAATTAGACAAGAAAACAGAACATAAAATTGAAGCCTTTGAAATGTGGATTTATAGAACAATAGGTAGAATTGGATGGAAAGAAAAGAAAACAAACGATGAAGTTTTAAAACAACTGAAAATAAAAAGAGAACTACTAAACACAATTCAAACAAGACAAATGATATTTTTGGGGCATGTTAAAAGAAACAACAGCCTAATAAAAGTAATATTGGAAGGGAAAATACAAGGTAGAAGAAGCAGAGGCAGACAAAGACTAACTTGAACGAGTAATATCAAAAGCTATGACAACTGCACCATCAAAGCAAGAGACGGAGTGGAATGGCGCTCAATGGTAGCCAACCTTCGATGCGGAGACGGCACTCAGTGATGATTATGATTTGTGTCATTGTTTCTCTATCGATCTGTTTTATGAGATGACATTTCTGTTTCCTTGTCCGTTGTTTAAGATCTGCTTCGCACGAAGTATTGGCTTCATTATTAAAGCGCTTATCGTCATCAACGCCTGACTTTCGATGAAGGCTCTGTTTAGTCCATCCTGCAGAATAAATTAGTCTATGATACAGACACTGGGTTTTTTTTTTTTTTTTTTTTTTAAAGAAAAGAAAAATGAACGAAACGCGAGCCAATTAACAAAGAACTGTCTCTGCCGTAGAAAACTTAAGAAAAAGTAACATTGGGTCGAGGTGTATCATTAATTCTGACAGAATGTAATATTGTAACAAGTAAATGTTATTCATTAAAAATTACCGAAAAACTTTCAATTTCTAAACGTGCAGTAATAAGCGAATGGTGATGTGTACTGAAATCACTAAAAAATTACATTGCTAGAGACCTCCAGGGGAGATAAATCGATGAGTACATTCTAGATCTTTACATTCTACGATCGTTAGTAGTGATCTCAGTAGACAGCGGTTCTCATAATGGAGACAATGAACCTTGCCACTTAATGTGGAAAAATGTAAAGTAAATTAGTTAAAAGAGGAAAGGGTAGGTGGGGATGAAAAGTTCCATTTTTAAAAAAAGTGTCTTTCTTGAAGTATTAAAACACAACAAGTTTCAAAATAACAAATAAATAAAAACACTTTTCATTTGGCAAGTCTCAAATGTATGTTGTATGAGTGTGTGGAAAAAAAACATGTTTTAAATATATCAACTGGAATATTAAATAAATTCTTCACTTAATTCCTTCCGAAAGAATCTAGCAAAAGATCTGTGTCACAACTTACTGATTACTAATTTGTTATCCTGGTTCTTAACATTGTGGCAGCATTTTTTTTTTTATATTAAAAAAAAAACGTAGTGGGCTATTACACCCCCGCCCCCTGAACTAGCAATCTCTAAAGATATGTATGGATGAAAGGTTGAAAAAATATATGTAGACAAAATAATTTATGAATTTATTATAGCATATAAAAATATACATTAAAAATATACATTGTTTTATTGAGTAATTGAGTTATTAGCGGGCCATCATCATTGCACTCCGAACATGTCCATAGGTGCTCAGATCCCCTCCTCAGCAAGTCTCGAAGTGTCCAGCGACTGACGACTCCAGTTCTGTGTTGGTATTGTTTTATTTACAAGGGAATGCTGAGGTATTGTTTTATATGCAAGGAATGCTGAAGTATTGTTTTATTTGCAAGGGAATGCTGAAGTATTGTTTTATTTGCAAGGGAATGCTGAAGTATTGTTTTATTTACAAGGGAATGCTGAAGTATTGTTTTATTTGCAAGGGAATGCTGAAGTATTGTTTTATTTGCAAGGGAATGCTGAGGTATTGTTTTATTTGCAAGGGAATGCTGAAGTATTGTTTTATTTGCAAAGCAATGCTGAGGTATTGTTTTATTTGCAAGGGAATACTGGGGTATTGTTTTATTTACAAGGGAATGCTGAAGTATTGTTTTATATGCAAGGGAATGCTGAAGTATTGTTTTATATGCAAGGGAATGCTGAGGTATTGTTTTATTTGCAAGGGAATGCTGAGGTATTGTTTTATTTGCAAGGGAATGCTGAGGTATTGTTTATTTACAAGGGAATGCTGAGGTATTGTTTTATTTGCAAGGGAATGCTGAGGTATTGTTTTATTTGCAAGGGAATGCTGAAGTATTGTTTTATTTGCAAGGGAATGCTGAGGTATTGTTTTATTTGCAAGGGAATGCTGAAGTATTGTTTTATTTGCAAGGGAATGCTGAAGTATTGTTTTATTTGCAAGGGAATGCTGAGGTATTGTTTTATTTGCAAGGGAATGCTGAAGTATTGTTTTATTTGCAAGGGAATGCTGAAGTATTGTTTTATTTACAAGGGAATGCTGAAGTATTGTTTTATTTGCAAGGAATGCTGAAGTATTGTTTTATTTGCAAGGGAATGCTGAGGTATTGTTTTATTTGCAAGGGAATGCTGAAGTATTGTTTTATTTGCAAGGGAATGCTGAAGTATTGTTTTATTTTCGTCCTTATTATCAGCTTTGCAGCAGCCTTGCATTTGTATGCCTCTACCTCTCCAAAATATGCAGCATGAACAGGTGAGAAAGCTATTCCATTCCGCCATATCGCCATGGTTCAAGAGTTTACACCTGAGAGTTACGAGAAACATTGCAACTAAATAAACATTAGACGCCATCAGTATTGCTCATACAAATACATATAAAAACAATTATTCTGTTGCTAACACATATGTTGCACTTTTAGTGTGCATCTACAAAACACCTTATATGAACTCGTTTTAGAGACCAAACAGGTCAGAGACTTATACTTGACTTCTTGGGTCAGGGTGAGCGAACTCGAGCTGATCAAGACCTTATTAAACTCACAAGTTTCAGGGAAAAAATAAGCCAATCTGACCAAACACGTCATGGGTCCTGAAACAAATAAATCGTTTTAGTCAAACACGTCATGAGTCTGGAAACAAATAAGTCGATCTGGCCAAACACGTCATGGTTCCTGAAACAATTAAGTCGATCTGGCCAAACACGTCATGGTTCCTGAAACAAATAAGTCGATCTGGCCAAACACGTCATGGTTCCTAAAATAAACAGGTCGATCTGGCCAAACACGCCATGGTTCCTGAAATAAATAAGTTGATCTGGCCAAACACGTCATGGTTCCTGAAATAAATAAGTTGATCTGGCCAAACACGTCATGGTTCCTGAAATAAATAAGTCGATCTGGCCAAACACGTCATGGTTCCTGAAACAAATAAATAGTTTCGGTCAAACACGTCATGAGTCTGGAAACAAATAAGTCGATCTGGCCAAACACGTCATGGGCCCGGAAACAAATAAGTCGATCTGGCCAAACACGTCATGGTTCCTGAAACAAATAAATCGATCTGGCCAAACACGTCATGGTTCCTGAAACAAATAAGTTGATCTGGCCAAACACGTCATGGGCCCGGAAACAAATAAGTCGATCTGGCCTACTAGGTAAATATAGACCAAGAAGGAAAAGTAAGTTGGTGCACACAAATGTCACCCCGAAGTCAGATATGTTAGGCTGACAAGTGCACATATCGCAGCTTACTATGAACGCAACACAACGCCTACCTGACGACCCATTTAAGAGAAGGGGTAGCTGAGCAAACTCAGAAAATAGTAAAATGAAACTTTTTTATAAATGATGCAAGGTAAAAGAGATAGAGGCAGGCCAAGACTAACATGGACGAGTAACATTGAAAGATGGACAAATCAGCCTATGACAACCTGCACCATCAAAGCAAGAGGCAGAGCAGAATGGCGCTCCATGGTAGCCAACCTTCGTTGCGGAGATGGCACTCGATGATGATGATGATATTATGATTGCTTATTTAGGGTGGGGTTTGGGGATGAAGCATGTTGATAGACAAATATAAGCTAGTAAACAATTTTAGTCTCCAACATTATTCATGACAGCCAGCAGGCACTAAAGTGAAACAAAAAGGAGCTAACGGGAATTCTCACAATGTCGAGACATTTCATTTCTGAGCCATGTAGGACAAATATGTGTGAAAATAACAGAAACAAGATTAAGTAAGACCAGAACACAGCAGACGGGATAACAAACGCACTTTTGAAGAAATAGAAGCTGCACAGATGCAATTTGTTTACTTAATCTACCCATAACCAAAGAATATGGAATATTAAAGGGATATATTTATCGCTTTTTTAAACCAAGAGTAAACATTTGTCAGAGTTGATATAAACTTTCTATGGCAAACAACAGCTTAGTATAGAGCAAATTAGCATCTTATTAAATTATACAAAAGTTTATACAATCATTGTGGAAGTGTGGCCAGAACAAATCGTGAAACAGCAGAATCGCTTATTGTAACGTCCGGACTAAGACAGGGAAGTATCCTATCCGGCCTACATTACCTACATCAACAGTATGAGACAAGATGCCAAAAAAAAGTTTTCGAATAGTGTCAATAAACAACCTCTTTGTAGATGACTTGGCCTTGATGGCATAAGTACCTGAGGAAATGCAACAAAATCTCATGTCTATGGGTCAGCAGTGTAAAAACAAGCATTATAAGAATCAACACAGAACAAATAAAAACAGAAAACATGGCAATAGAGAAAAGAGAGAGAGAGAGAGAGAGAGAGAAAATAAAGAGAGAGAAAGAGAGAGAGAAGGAAAATGTAAATATATCAAAAGTAGGACACAGGTATTGAACAGGTATCCAAGTTCAAGTATCTAGGAAATTTCTTCTAAGATGACAAAATGTATGACGACATTAACATGCGGCGTGAACCAAGTTTTGGGAGAACTAGACCCACTCCAACCACACAAGACCGTGCAATCAGCCACCAATGAAATATCATTTACATAGCATATTTATCCCCATTCTATATATAGCCTGCGGTCTCTCAGAAGCCAGAAAAGACAGATAAGTTAGATACCAGAGATATGAGATGTTGGAGAACAGCTGAAGTATTGACTAGAAGAGACAAATCCAGAAACGAAATTATAAGAGAAAGAGTTTGTGTACAAATGATTGTGAATTACATACTACGACAACACGTGACAATTATTTTCTCGCCTTGAGAGAGTGCTTGATGATGACATAATGACAACGTCATACAAAAAATAAAACACATATGAGAGAAAAGGACGCAGAAGTCTAGATAGACCCATATTATGTTGGAGTGACATCAAAGATACTCTATAAAAGAATCAAGTGTGAATGAATGAAACTGTCAGAAGGGCAAGAACCAGAACTGTGTATCTCCTGTGACACAAGAAGTGGTAACAAGAAGACAAGCAGAAGAATTATTATTTATTTCAGGCCGTCAAGGTCAACATAGGTGACGTAAAGATTGTATGAGAAGAGTGGAAGATGCGGGTTGAGGTTAGGCCGGAGCAGTGTGTTTGCCTTGTCTATAAACGATTTATAAATGATAGTGAATATAAACAGTTTTTAATAAATAAAGTCACAGTCATAATGTACAATTTTCTCCTTATTTCTTGTGTTCTATTATGCCAGGATGGGAGCCGCAATAACTCAGTGGTTAGTGAACTGGACTACAAAGGACAAGAGCTAGGGTTCGATCCTAACCGACGGCTTCCGGTTCATCCAGCCTTTAATGGGTGCCGGATTTTTTTCTGGGAATGTAAAGCGGCACGGGCGTAACACCAACCCCATTACCCCAAAATTCATGTGCCGAAGGTCTGTAAAATTTATGATCACTAACACCATATTCCCTATACGCCACTTGGCGTGACGGGGGTACTTTACTTTTTTCTCTGTGTATTATGCTTGGATCATCTTCATTGTACGTCAAAGTTCTCCATAAGTGTTCCTATTTTTCCCTCAGAATATCGAGAATCTCTGAAGACAATCCTGACCCACGTGCACGAATTCCATAGTACGGCCTTGGGCAATCGATGCGGTAGATTTTTGCTGACAATTTTGCCCGGGTAGAGGCCAATTTTTAGCCTATTTTTTTCTGATTTTTAACTGCCAAGGGCTCTTTAGCAAGTACGGTTGCACACGGGACCTCCTGTCTTGTGACGGTATCAGAGAGAGCTATACGTCGAATCTCACTACACAGACACCGGGAGGAAGGTAACGCCGTGGAGAAATCTCGGATTCTATTTTATGTATACAAAACATGTTCTACAGGATTGCCCCCCAGTACACAGACCTGAGAAGGACAATGTGGTTCACACCCACCTCCCTGGAAGAGAAACTTTACAGGGCAACAGAATCACTTAAACTGACAGCTGACTTCATAAGAGAGTCTGGAATCCTACTCTGATTGAGACTTGATCGCAGAGTAAGAGAGCGAGAGAGAGAGAGAGAGAGAGCGAGAGAGAGAGAGAGAGAGAGAGATTTTATGTATTTTTGACAAATATTCCCAATGGTGGAATCCGAGATCTTCCTGTGCAGAGGTCGACGTCTAAGCCCTAGACCACCCAGCCCTCTCCTCCCTTATTTACAACAGCGTCAATAGACATAAGGGCAATTAGCGATGTCCTTCAAAACATGATATAAGAGTGGGCAAGTTGAATCTTCGAATCGAAACGAGTTTAAAGTTAACTGTAGCTCCCCTGTCTTCAACAGCCTTACGTTACCTTCTGTATAACTCTACATTCTCACTCAAATTTCTCTATAATTCTGCAGTCTTCTGAAACTTGTTCATCATTCTATAGTTTTGCTCTAAATTTAGTATCTTTCTATAATCCTTTCAATAGTGGAAATTCTAATTTTTTTTCCATTCCACTCAACTCCACTCCACTAGTATTTGTCTATTTTCCAAGTTCACGTCTCAAGAAATAGCTCGACCCGTCCACATTTTACCTGATTTTAAAAAAAAAACTAAACACGAGAACGTGCTCTATCCTTTACTAAGATTTGGTCATTCTATCAGCATCCACTCTACCAGTCTTCTTAAATAAATACAATTTTAGAAAAGAAACACTAGAGATATGCAAGAAACAAATCTGCGTGCAATGAATTAGTTTCCTACAGGTAAATGCACGCGTGAATTCTTGTGACATTCAAATTGCTCGATCACTTAAATTTGTCATCTTAGAGTGAGGAGCCACGTGGAATGAGAGAGTCCATACGGTCGATGCCAAAGTTAACTTAATAGCAGTAGTCAGCACACAGAGTTCAACAAGGGAATGCTGAAGTGTAAACGGGACATGGAAATTAGCTGAACGTGGGAGAAGTTTGACCCATCATGCCTCAGACATAGTTGTGTTTAAGATTTAATTCTTATCTGCAGAAAATAAATGATAAAATATGTCCCGGAGAAGTAGTGAAATCCGAAGTACAACAACAGGCCATGAGAACGAAAATATCATTTTCAGAGAATTAAGTAGGTTGCGAAAGAATAATACATTTTTAAAAAGGGGAAAAAGAGGGGGGGGGGTGTTTGGGTGGGGGGGGTGGATATTGGGACAAAATAATGAAATTAAAGTTAAAGACAAAGAAATAAACATTTAGTTAAATCTGATGACAGCTGGGAAAAAATGGTGAATAAACAAGAAATACATACATTTATGTAATGGTCAAGGTAGTTTCACAACAATTACATATTGGTAATGAAGCGTCAGTAACTTCATTGTAGTTGTACTAGGCGTCAGTGACTTCACTGTAGTTGTAATAAGCGTCAGTGACTTCATTTTAGTTGTACTAAGCGTCAGTAACTTCATTGTAGTTGTACTAGGCGTCAGTGACTTCATTGTAGTTGTACTAGACGTCAGTGACTTCATTGTAGTTGTACTAAGCGTCAGTGACTTCATTGTAGTTGTACTAAGCGTCAGTGACTTCATTGTAGTTGTACTAGGCGTCAGTGACTTCATTGTAGTTGTACTAGGCGTCAGTGACTTCATTGTAGTTGTACTAGGCGTCAGTGACTTCATTGTAGTTGTACTAAGCGTCAGTGACTTCATTGTAGTTGTACTAGGCGTCAGTGACTTCATTGTAGTTGTACTAAGCGTCAGTGGATTCATTGTAGTTGTACTAGGCGTCAGTGACTTCATTGTAGTTGTACTAAGCGTCAGTGACTTCATTGTAGTTGTACTAAGAGTCAGTGACTTCATTGTAGTTGTACTAATAGTCAGTGACTTCATTGTAGTTGTCCTAAGAGTCAGTGACTTCATTGTAGTTGTACTAAACGTCAGTGACTTCATTGTAGTTGTACTAAGCGTCAGTGACTTCATTGTAGTTGTACTAAGCGTCAGTGACTTCATTGTAGTTGTACTAAGCGTCAGTGACTTCATTGTAGTTGTACTAAGCGTCAGTGACTTCATTGTAGTTGTACTAAGCGTCAGTGACTTCATTGTAGTTGTACTAAGCGTCAGTGACTTCATTGTAGTTGTACTAAGCGTCAGTGACTTCATTGTACTAAGCGTCAGTGACTTCATTGTAGTTGTACTAAGCGTCAGTGACTTCATTGTACTAAGCGTCAGTGACTTCATTGTAGTTGTACTAAGAGTCAGTGACTTCATTGTAGTTGTACTAAGCGTCAGTGACTTCATTGTACTAAGCGTCAGCTGCATGAGGTGATGTGGCCAGTTCATAACCACCGTTACATTGCCAGCTGGTGTGTGTTGCCGTGTACCATTTTATCAGAGCAGAAGTTGACAAACTAAGGCAATTTGGCCCAACCTTGCAAACTACCCATAATTATCAGGCAACCATAAAACGTAGTAAAGGAACAAAATCTCACTTTTCTGAAAAAATAAAGATGCTGCCATAATTGAAGACAATAATTGTTATGTCTTTTGCTATTTTGTTGTTGCGTTCGCCAGCTTACACCTCTGACGAAGTCCCTAGAGACTAGGAACTGAATTTTGCGTGTTAATCCATTTTTCCCTGGCAGCCGTGTGTCCCTCGCCGCACAGGCAGATAACTCCGACTTCGGAGGTACTCATGTTTTATCCAGCGATGAGTAACTGACGTTTCAAGAAGGGCCTCGCTGCTGAGACCAGGGGTGGTTGCCGCAGAGAGAAATCATAAATAAAAATCCAAACCTTTTGCGATATGAATGTTGAATTTAAAAAAAAAAGGATCTAGTTTCCGTAGTTTCATTATTTACACATTTGTGTATTTGTTAAAGAACTTCATATAATAACACAAAAGAGAGGTATACGGACCAATCACCTCAAGGTCTCTGCACCGGTCGTTGAGCAGAAAATGTTGAGATAACACCGGTCTTGAAGTTAGTAAAGCGGTTGGCGGGTTCGGCGTGTTATGACGTCAGATATGTGGAAGATATGAGGACAAACGGCAAGACAGGTTATTTGCATTGATGATGTCGAAAAACATCGACAATCAGATAAAGAAAATCAAAACTGTCAAATGTCGCTGAGGCGGCGAACTAGGTATAGAATGCACGGAAGAAGTTTTAGTAAAAGCGAGACAAGAGGAACAAGATGCGAGACTGATAAACCTTCAAGCGAATCATAAGATGAGAAATCGCTTGTTAGTTTGATTATGTTTATCATTAATCTATTTTTAATTATGATGATAATGTTTTCAAATTAATATCTTAATGACATGGGAAAGTTTGTCTACAAAAAAATTTGGTATAGGACTTCCAAGTTGTAATAATGAAGAAATGGAACATTGGTTTCAATGCATCAAAACACAGCTACAAGGAGAAAGTACATGTCTCTTTAGCTGTGTACGATATGGAAACTTCTTTTGTAGTTTCTTGCCATTCTTATTTACGCTTTCTACGGCTCTCGTATTCCTATTTTATATTTGCGAATGAGTGGACGTTCTGTTTGTCCAGCCATCTATTTCTCCATATAGAAATATCACACAAACACACAGATCTGGTTTACTGTCAAATTGTGACAGCGCTCTAGAATGACAGCGCAATAATTAGTGAATGTCGACAACACATCTTCAAATTTATTCTCTCTCCCTCTCCCTGCTTATTTTTTCCCATGTGTACTGCAGACATACTTCATAATCTTTGAGTTGCAGACATTTCCTGCCAATGAAACAGGTATACGGACAGATACGATATCGATTAAGTTTGCTATCGCCCTCAGGCTGTCGGAATTATAGTCTATTTTCTTGGCAATGATTAGCTAGTAATCGAGACAGTAATTGTCCGGAACATTATGAAAATTGGCTAGATCACATTTGATCTATGACGTCGCTTTTCCAATCATTTAAAGTTATAGCTTTTCAGACGCCTATTATATTTGTGTATGTATGAAATGTATTAAATTAAACGTGTTGAAAGGTTTAGATCACATTCTTTCAAAATCGAACTAGCAGAAGCTGGCCTCAAAATAATGTAATGCTAAGAAAGATAGTATATTTTGTGTGAACTGTGTAATATAGTGGTTGCACTATAAGTTGGAATATGCATAACTCCTTCTTCTTAGTTCGCGCTCATTCGTTCACAATGATTTTCTTCTGCTTCTGTGATCATGGCTTATTCATTCTAAGATTCTGGACTCTTGATTCTGATCTCTTTCTGGTGGATAAAGAGATATAGCGAAGACGATGGTGCTGGATAGGACACACATTGCGGAAGCCAACTGAGAGTATTACACAACAGGCCCTTTTGGGAATCCCCAGAGAAAAAGACAAAGAGGAAGACCAAGGAATTTTTGGAGAAGACAAATGGAAGCAGAGATAAATATGATGGGGAAGACATGGAATGGTCTTAAAAGAATGGCAAAAAAACAGAACGGCTTGGAAAGTGTTTGTTGAAGACCTATGCCCCACAGGGAACTGAAAGATAGAATAAGATGTAGGCTACCGATTTAATCTGAGTACAGTGATTAAACTTACAGCATTTTCAAATCTGTTGATGCGTTGCAAACTACAATGCGCAGTGTATTGTCCAAACGTTTGTCTGTTCATTGACTTCTTATTTCTGATTTAGTCCACTAAATTTTGGAACAAAAATTGGCCACAGACATAAGTACGATCAAATAATCAGGGAAGTAAGTTGTTAGTCACTCAATCTGATCAATGGATATTCTTCATGGCAGGGGGTAAGGTGTACCAAATACTAGTATTAACAAGTCCCTCCACCTGGATTGCTGAATATTGTTCTTCTGTAAGTCGATGATGTCTATTTGTATGTCACCCGATGCAGCATTATCTACAGTAAAAGGTGTCAAGAATTCTGGTTTATGTAAAGTGAAATAGTTTAATCTTCATGTACCGACAGTGAATTATTATTAGGTGTATTTTAAAAGCGGATGAAATTAACAAGAGATCTCTTCTTTTGTCTGAATTTTACAATGAATTAGCGTTTTATTTAAACATGTTATCTCAAACAGTTTCTGTTTATTGCGCGAATTGCGACATGTCCGTAAAGACCATGCACCTTTCGTCCAGTGTCTGTAATTTTTATAAGAAAAATTATCATATTTATGACTCATGACAATTAAAAACGCTACATGTCAAATTCAGTTTTATCATTCTTTAGCAACATTAATTTATTCACGTATATTAGATTTTAGTCCGAGGTCATAACATCGCATTAGCCTTTCACCTAGCCAGGGTACCTCACAGCAGTAGAGCAGGTTACGACATTCGAAGAAAATAAACGTCTCGAATACATTCTTGACACTAACGACAGTTGAATCCTCCGGTGTTTCAAAATTCACACACGATTGGCATGAAGTTGTTACTTTAAACGTTTTGGCACTGAAACTTTCTTGGCGTACAGTCAGTGTATTTAGTGAACTTAGTGGGCGTATAAGAAGACTTATCAACCAACACAGAACTGGAGTCGCCAGACCTGGACACTATATGAATTGCTGAGGAGGGGATCTGAGCACTACTTCTGACCCTACTTTCCTGTTTGATAACAACGACACCACATGTAATCCGGAGACAGATTCTACATCTGTTGAGGCAACTCTCAATCAATCATTGCCGCTCTCCTTGTTTAGGATTTATATGAATGACTTAACAGTTCCGGACAGTTTCACAGCAAAACTAAATGGTTCTGTCTCATGTAACAATGAATCACGGTTTGTAGTTAGTTCGCACGAGATTGATGTCTTTTGCTCTGGGGCTGGTCTGATCAACAAGTTACGGATTGAAGGGGCGATAGTTGCAAATATCTGCTCCATCTACATTGGCGGGGGTCGGAATGTGGTTCTCAAACAAAACACAAACCAGACCGACACATTTAATGCTTGTTATACAGGAGACGGATGTGGACCAGAGGCTGCAGTTAATGGCAAAATAAAGACCAATCTCTATGACAATGACTGCACACACACACAATTGAGAAGTGGAACCAATTCTGTTTACTGGTATCTGAACTGTGCCACGCCCCAGAAGACTCACACCATTCGAATTTGTCATTGAGCTAGCACTATGATTCGGGTAAAGAATGCCACTCTAAAGGCTTTCTCTGACAGTGGCGGTGTAGTGTTCCAGTATTCTGATATATCATACCCAAACATTTCTATGAACACTATTGTAGTCACCACACAAGCGACAATGGCACACATTAAGATTGAGTTCTCATCGACCATTTCGCAGGCCGACAGTGCACTGACTGGTCGTTTTGTGCAGTGTGTAGTGGGTGCTGCAAAGGCTACAACGTCATCATCGGTACGTGTCACGGCAACTGTTCACATGGGATCTATGAACACAACTGCTCCGGGTCTTGTCTTAGTGTATGTCCTTTATGTGAGGAAAAATCCGGAAAATGTCTACAATGTAAACGTCCTGGCTACACCTGTAGTGACACACACTTGTCCCGATGGTAATTTTGGGCTACAGTGCAAACAGACGTGTTCTGATGGCTTTGACATCATATGTGACCCGGAAAGTACAGACTGTACGTGCAAGGAAAGGTACTACGGATCAGACTGCACTCTCAAATGTCCGGACAACTGTTTCAACGACACCTGTGAACAGTCAATCGGGAACTGTACATGCAAGGGAACGTTCTACGGGTCAGACTACACACTCAAATCTCCGGACAACTGTTTGAACGAAACTTGTGAACAGTTAATCGGGGCCTGCGTCTCGTATGTCGATGATTCCTACGTTAAGAAGAGTCTGCCGACTACAACAAACCCAAGCATACGGATACCTTAATGCGTTTCTGTGCTGGACGTGGTTCATTTTTTGGTGTTTTTTCCGTGAAGTCATGGCTCATATCTTGATTTGTTTCTGTGCTAGCCGTGGCTCATATCTTGATGTGTTTCTGTGCTAGCCATGGCTCATATCTTAGCTTGTGTGTGTGTGTGCTAGCCATGGCTCATATATTGGTGTGTGTCATGTTAATCATATCTCATATCTTGGTGTGTCCGTGTTAATCATGTCTCATATCTTTATGTGTGTATGTGTTTAGTCATATCTTAGTATGTATCTGTGTTAGTCATGTGTCATATTTTTGTGTATGCATGTTTGGGTTAGTGATATCTCATATCTTTGTGTGTGCATGTCTGTGTATGTCACATCTCATATCTTTATGTGCATGTTTATGTTAGTCATGTGTCATATATGTTGATGTGTGTTAGTGTTAGTCATGCCTCGTATCGCTGTGTGCATGTCTGTGTTGGTCACATCTCATAGCTTTGTGTGTGCATGTCTGTGTTAGTCACCTCTAGTGACTCGGGCAGATGGTGCTCGTAAACCTGGGCGGGCACACCATCTAAGATCAGAATCCCCCTACAGAAAAGATCATCTGCTGCCTTGCAGGAAGATTGGGGACAATCAAAAGCTAAGGAATGCAAACCTGAATAAAATGCTGGCTGAAATCGGATGCACTGGGCCACTGGCGCAGAACACAGTGCAACGTTTTAACGGGTGGATCTGGCAAACTCTAATTATGATGTTCTGTCTGTGGGGGCGATCAACACACTTAACCTGACAGCTGACTTCATGTGAGAGTCTAGAATCCTACTCTGATTGAGTCTTGATCGCAGAGAGAGGGAGAGAGAGATGTCGAAGAGTACGGGTTCGATCCTGCTTTCGGCTGTCTATTGCTCTTTGTTTTTTTTATGTTGATTATCTGTTATTTTTTTCCAATGTTGAAAACATACCTCCTCCCCTGAAATGATTCATTTATTTAATTCGTATTTTACAAGTAGTATTTGTTTGCCAACCAAGCCATGATTTTTGGCCTCTCATGGATTGTGCTTCTTCTTTTGTCGCTCAACAAAACTTTTTCCAAAATTAATTAACAAATGTTAAAGTGTTTTTTTTTAGTATCAGTAATAGTAGTATAAGTAAAAATGTCTTCAGCTGTATTAAAGAAATCGTTTAATGTTCCTAAAGAATATAAATGCGCTACATCTGTTGTATCGCTTGACTTATTCAAAGCGATAGAGAATGCTACAAACGTAAAAGCGTGCTCTTTTAAGCTTTTTTTTTTTTACATCTTTTGTACCGATACATTTTCCAATAGTACTTGCTGAAACATATAACTATTATCAGAACAAAGCAGGGTAACATCTCCTTCGAAACACTTTCTACACATTCTCCATTAGAAACATTTGGCTAAATAGTTCACAAGATCTGCATTCTCTGAACATTTATTCGCTCTTCTGGTCGGTCTTCATAGATTTCTTCAAATCTATCTATCTATATGTTGTCCTTTCGAGCCGAATACGGCACATAGGGCAGAACCACAATCTCAAAAACAGAAACCTTGCGTGCTAAAACGGCACATATTGAAGAGATCACTGCTTCAAAAATGGACAATTTATTTAAATGGACAATGTTATCTTTCTTTCCAGTTAACTGTAGCTTTTATGTTTAGATTGGATAAGGCGCTGCTGTTCTTTAAGTACACAATATTGATCATTACAGATTAAACAATCCCAGCTATCCTAAAAAAAAAAAAAAAAAGTAAAGTACCCCTGTCACGCCAAGTGGCGTATAGGTAATATGGTGTTAGTGACCATCAATTTTACAGACCCTCGGCACATTAATTTTGGGTTAATGTAGTCGGTATTATGCCGGTGCCGCTTTACTTTTCCAGGAAAAATCCGGTACCCATTAAAGGCTGGGGGAACTGGAAGCCGTCAGTTGGGTTCGAACCCTATCTCTTCTGAGCTATCGTGGTACATAATAAATTAATAATTCCAAGTCCATATAGATTGTAAAGTTTGAAATTCTGTATCTACATTTTATTTTCCTTGACTGCAAATTGTGAAACTTATGACAACTGATGAATAACTTCGAATGCTTTTCTTGATAACATTTTCAAACTATCCCTCTCTACCAACACGATCTTTTCTCCTTTCCTGTACCGATGCTATAGACAAAGGAACATAAACTCTTTTTAATCATATAGGATTGCCGACAGTTTAGAAATGAAAAAAAAAGACTTCCGCCGCATCAGATTTTCTTTATCAAAGTTCGGCGAATTTTGATTTGGTTTCTAGCACAGGCAAATGAGGCAGCCACGATAGCTCAGTGGTGTTCTTTACTTTTCTTTACTACGGGCAAATGTTCACGATCACAGATTTGACAAAACTTCCCTTTTTAGCGACACTGTTAAGAAAATCATGTTTTTAATGTTACTTTATTGTCTATTTGTATTGTTTATATATGCCACCTTTTCATTCTTTTTTTTTAAAAATGTGCTCTCGCATTTGAGTGTTATTTGGTTATGTAAGGCCCGGTATCACTGCAAACGAATTAAAATCCATAATTGCTCAACCGCCCGTGCCAGTGGAATCATCCGAATTACTAACTCATCTTCCAAACAAAGAAAGTTAGCTGTAGTCCCCATCATAGCAGTCTCAGCACACGCCAAAAGACATAAGGCGAAACCGCATAGAAAGTGAACACGGCCAACTGTTCACTGTCATACGATATCAGCGTTCATCGTAAACAATTGGAATATCGGAACATAATCAAAACGGACGAAACACACAGCTCACGGTGTGCACAGAGCACTTAACTCAGTAGCTCCTGCAACAAGCCTGACTTGGAATATGAGGAAACTGCAACAAGGAACACTTTTTAGACATAGTCTTCAATGGTTCCTGCCGCCTTTCCACCATATTGCCCGGAAGTTCACGTCCTCCTGAAAATGATGATCGTCATAGTATTTAAATGTATAGCGCTTGATGATGTTAGGACATCGTATTTGACTCCAACTCCGAACATACAAAACACAGTTCGTCGTCAGATTATCCCCGCTGCACACCAAACAACAGATCGCAAGATTAGCGCATGGTCGGTCTTGGGACACACGATGAGCCATTATGTTGACGTAGCAGTGTATAATAAGTTTCAATCAAACTTCCCGGCCAGTCAAATTACTTGCTTCTGGTCCCACAGGCAGTAGGTTTGCTATCCCTAACATTAATGATGTCGAAGAAAACATGATCCAATGCTTGAAGCATCTCTATAAAGTTTTGCATTGAAGAAGACTGGATGCTGGCATATGTTGCTTGAAACCATTTCTATCTATCTATATTTCGTTCGCCCGAAGTATTATCTGTATCTGCAATGTTTCCTGAATAAATTTTACTGCTTTTGTAATTCTTGCAGCTGCCCGTACAGTTTTTGTCTATAATGTTGTATATATGGGCCAATGGGTTCTCCTTAGTCTACTATATTCAGTACAGTCTTGTATGTGTTCAGCAGTCTGGGGCGCCTGTCCACATGTACATGTAGTTGAGGTGCCAATCTTGAATTTTGTATACATGTAACTGTGGAGTCGACTGTGCCCTGTTCTGAGACGTATAATGATAACTTGTTCCCATCTATTCACATTATGAAAGGCATCTTAACTTAAACCATATGTATGAAAATTATATGTTGTCAAGTGTTTAATAAATGTGTATTTGTCATGGGGGCGGTGACAGGCTGTTAGGTATCTGAATGCATAAAATATCAAACAACACATCTACTAAAGATAGCAGTGTATGAGTATGGGAATAATGACGGGTATCTGTGATTATTAATGAACGAGCATTAAATCATCATATGATGTATCTAGGCAGTCGCGATAGCTCAGTGGTTAGGGAAATGGACTACAAAGGACAAGAGGTAGGGTTCGATCCCAACAGACGGCTTCTCGGTTCACCCAGCCTTAAATGGGTACCGGATTTTTTTTCTGGGAAAGTAAAACGGCATGGGCTTAATATCGATAACATTACCCAAAAATCAGTGCTGAAGGTCTGTAAAATGTATGGTCACTAACACCATATTGCCTATACGCCACTTAACGTGACGGGGCACTTTACTTTTTTATGATGTATCTACTATATAATAATGACAATGCTATCTATAGACAGGGGAATAATGTAATAATCTTACTATGAACAAATGACAGTGCAGTAAACAATAGAACCATGCAATGGGCTTATTAGGTAATGATGGAAAGTGTAGACAGGAGCAATAGGACTTCCATTGTCTAATGTCCGGGCAGCCAGCAGCCGAGCGAATCGATTTGTCGTTATTATGTCAGAGACGCTGCTGGCCCGGACACCATTGTGTCTTATTCCGATCAAAATTAACCAGTGTTGCTGCTGCTTATACTACTTTCGACTTCAGATATTTCTGATTTACTATCGGAATGTAACAAAATCGGGGTATGTTTGTAGGATAATTTGCATTTGTTTGACCAAAGGCTTCATTGCATTCAAAATTGAATTAAAATATTAGTATGGAGCGAGCCATGCGTCTAACGCCAGTTAATATATATATATATATATATATATATATATATATATATATATATATATATATATATATATATATATATACCTGTGTGAGTGTACATATGTACATATATATACGTGTATGTATATATATATATATATATATATATATGTATATATATATGTATATATACATATATGTGTGTCTGTGTTTATGTATATATATATATATGTACATGTGTGTATATATATTTATATTATTATATATGTATATATATTAAATATGTGTATGTATATATATATATATGTATGTGTGTCTGTGTGTATGTATATGTCTGTATATAATTATAATTATTATGTATATCACGTGATGTATTAATTAAAAAAATTAAATAGAAACGTTATTATTGAAAATGTTTAATACAGTTGTATCGTGTAATATTAATATTAATAAGTAATATTAAAGACGTAATAATGATAAAAATAGTAGTGATAGATAATTATAACATGTACAAACAAGATCTAATTGTAATAGTTAATAACAGACACGCTTATATGACGCCACGTTATCTGTCAAATGTGCGTCTAATAATACAATAATTTTAACACATGACTAATTTTTTTTTTAAATATAGAATTAATTGAGATATTGACGTCATGACTAGGCCGGGAGCTAATATGTTAGTGACAGTCTAAACTCAGTTTGATGGCGAGATCAATTCCTGATTTGCCCTAACATTTTGTTATAGTAAAAAAAAAAGTAAAGTACCCCCGTCACGCCAAGTGGCGTATAGGGAAATATAGTGTTTGTGACGATATATTTTACAGACCTTCAGCACATGATTTTTGGGGTAATGTGGTCGGTATTACGCTCGTGCTGCTTTACTTTCCCAGGCAAAAAAATCCGGTACCAATTTAAGGCTGGGTGAACCCGGAAACCGTCTTTTGGGATCGAACCCTACCCCTTGTCATTTGTAGTCCAGTTTCACTAACCATTGAGCTATCGCGGCCCCTAACATTTTGTTATAGCCTGGGCAATATGATTTAAAACTTTCTCTAAAGATTGTTCACATCCAGGGACTTGCAAGAGGATCTATCTATCTATCTATCTATCTATCTATCTATCTATCTATCTATCTATCTATCTATCTATCTATCTATCTATCTATCTATCTATCTATCTATCTATCTATCTATCTATCTATCTATCTATCTATCTATCTATCTATCTATCTATCTATCTATCTATCTATCTATCTATCTATCTATCTATCTATCTATCTATCTATCTGTCTGTCTGTCTGTCTGTCTGTCTGTCTGTCTGTCTGTCTGTCTGTCTGTCTGTCTGTCTATCTATCTATCTATCTATCTATCTATCTATCTATCTATCTATCTATCTATCTATCTATCTATCTATCTATCTATCTATCTATCTGCATGTCTGTTTATACAACTCTCAAAATGTTTATCATTCCAAATATTTGTATGTCTGTCTATCTATTTATCTGTTTGTCCCTCTGTCAGTTTCTCTGTCTGTCTGACTTTCTGGCTATATTTGAATCCATCCATCTATATAGTCATATTTATGTCTGAGTGTGTTTATATATATCTCTATACATGTATGTACAAAGAAATTGGAAATGAGAGAGAAAGAGAGAGAGAGACAGAGAGTGAAAGAGTGAGCAGGGGGAGAGAAGTGAGAGAGCTAATGAAATAAAAAGTTATACGAACGAACGAATCAAAGATTACTTTCTCACGAGGACATGCTGTTTTACAGAGAATGTGAGTGAGTTCAATGAGACGCGTGATACAAACATATAAAACGTCAATCAGATATTTCGCGCAGGTAGACACATCAATTTCCCTTTGTCCCCGTGTGTCCGTAATCCTGCTCCATCAACGGTTGGGTCTGGCAGACCCGTTGAACACAGCATACGAGCAGACCAGCTTACGTCAATTAAGACTGGCTCCCGAACAGGTGGTGATCGAGATTTGCTTCAATACCAGGCAGGTGAGAGATGCACATCACTTCGCTCTCAGGCTCTGTTGTCCAGGGAATTTCTGCGTAAATACTTTTATTTGGCAGCAATTTGTAAATCATGTGCACATTTGGTAGCATGAAACTGGTGCTTCATTATTAACAACAACAACAACAAAATGAAAAACAGAGAGATGAATAGATGTTTAGTATTCTGGTATTATAGGAGTCGCGTTACCTCAGTGGTTAGGGAACTTGACTACTAAGGACAAGGGGTTGGGTTCGATCCTGATCGACGGCTTCCAGGTTCACCCAACCTTAATGGGTACCTGATTTTTTCTGGGAATGTAATGTGGCACGGGCGTAATACCGACTACATTACCCCAAAAATCATGTACCGAAGGTCTGTAAAAATTATGGTCACTAACACCATATTCCCTATACGCCACTTGGCGTGACGGGGGTACTTTACTTTTTTTTTTTACTTTTATTCTGGTATTACAGAGAGTAGATAGGATTACACATAGGATCACAGTTGAAGGAATACATCTGGAGACAGTTCAGAGCTACAACTACCTGGGACATACTATAACCAATGATGGAAAATGCAAACTGAAATAAACAAAAGAATAGGTATAGCAAAAGTAATTTTAATGCCATGAAAAATATACTAACAAAAAAAAATAACAGTAGGGCTGATGCTAAGAATAGCAAAATGTTACATCTTCTCAATATTCCTTTATGGTGCAGAAACATGGACATTAGACAAGAGAACAGAACAGAAAATTGAAGCCTTTGAAATGTGGATTCAGAGAAGAATAGGTAGAATTAGATGGAAAGAAATGAGAACAAAGGATGAAATTTTAAAACAACTAAAAATAAAAAGAGAACTACTAAATACAATTAAGACAAAACAAATGAATTTTTTGGGGGCACGTTAAACAACAGCCTACTAAAATTAATATTGGTAAAGAAAATACAAGGTAAAAGAAACAGAGGCAGACCAAGACTAACATGGACGAGTAACATCAAAAGATGGACAAGTCAATCTATGACAATCTGCACCATCAAAGCAAGAAATAGAGTGGAATGGCGATCCATGGTAGCCAACCTTCGTTGCGGAGATGGCACTCGATGATGATGATGATGATGATGATGAGATAGGATTAGGGACATACACTATATGCAGATAAATATAGACAGACAAAAAGTGTAGAGAGATAAAACATAAGTGCAGATAATATATTCAGACAGATAGCGAATGTTGACAGACAATAATTGCAACAATAAGTAATATAAACAGACACGTAAAACATGTAGATAAATGGGATGGCAGATGCTTATCTAGACAGATATATATTGATAGGTAGATAGATACATTGATAAATAAGTAGCTGGAATGGTAGAATCAGGTAGTGGGTTGAATAGGACGAAAAAAAGTATTGAGTGTGTATCCAAATGTGTGTATGGATATATATATGGCCCTTTTCGTCTTGTCAGACGGTCTAGTGGAGGCTATTGTGTATTTTTTTAGGTTTTGTTTTTATAAAACAGCTTCTCTCGTGGCTAATTCTACCAATGTTTGACAAACACACGCGGTCACAGAATGAACAAGTCAGCCCCACTGGTCCACAGGGTTTCCATCCTTTTTCATGAGTTTTTTCTCTTCTAAGTTTTGTCTTAGCACAGTCTCAAATGATGTTATACCATTCCTTATACAAGTTCTTCATGATGTGCGATTACTTTGCCAGATGTTCCCAGTCATTTTCACATATGGAGAAATCATTCAGAGATGATTTACAGACATTTCTATATCGTAATTTAGGTCTGCCGATTTGTCTTTTTCCATGTATTAGTTCACCATATAGTACTTGCCTAGGAATGCGCTTTTCTTCCATTAGTTGGACATGCCCCAGCTATCTTAGTCTTCGACATCTGAGCATCGACATGATTGTTGGGATCTTAGCATGTTGCAGGACAGTTAGGTTGGTTATTTTGTCTTGCCATTTGATGTGCATTATTTTGCGGAGACATCACATGTGGAAGACATTTAGTTTTTTTTCCTGGTTTGAGTATGTTGTCCATGTTTCAGATCCATATAATAGTGTGCTAAGCACACAAGTTTGATATATTAATTAATTAAGAGCATAGTCTTCAGTGTTAGTTTCGTTTTGTCTCAGGCCCTTTCAGTGAGTTTACCGAAGGTCGTAGCTGCCTTACCAATTCGACTGTTTATTTCTTCATCAAGAGAGATGGTTTGCGTAAGTGTGGATCCAAGATATGTAAATTTCTGTACTGATTCTAGTGGACAATCTTTTAGAGTAATTGATAGAGGTTTGATGTCGCCTTGACTTAGTATTACTGTCTTCTGAACATTAATTGACTGTGAAAAAAGGTCGCATGCTTTGTCCAGGTTGTTGGTCAGCGATTGCAGGGTGGCTTCACTATGAGCGACTAGGGCAGCATTGTCAGCAAATAAAATTTCTTTAAGTAGGACATCATTTGTTTGGTTTTTGCTCTTAGTCGTGCTAGGTTGAACAGTGAGTCATTTGATCGTGTGCGAATATCTCCTGAGCTGTTTTCTAAGGCGTAATTTAGGAGGGCAGCAACAAATATACCAAAACGGTGGGTGCGAGGACACATCCCTGTTTCATTCCTTTGTTGACTTTGAAATTCACCGATGAACTCCCATCAAAGTAGATTTTACCATTCATGTCTTCATGGAAGGACATGATCAGCTTAAGTAATTTAGGAGGGCAGCCTATGTCTTATAACACCCTGTAGAGCCCATCTCTGTTTACTGAGTCGAAGGCCTTTGTTAGATCCACAAAGGCAATATAGAGCGGCATATGTTGTTCTATACATTTTTCTTGTAATTGTCCAAGTGTGAAAATCATGTCTATGGTTGATCTCCCGGCTCTGAAGCCGCATTGAGACTCGGGAAGAACACGTTCTGCAAGTCTATGTAGGCGTTTTAGTATGACTCTAGCATAGCCTTGCCGGCTGTGCTAAGGAGAGAAATGCCTCTGTAATTATTGCAGTCGCCCCTGTCTCCTTTGTTTTTTGTACAACGTTACGATCTTGGCATTTCTCACATCATGAGGTATATCTCCTTGTCTCCAGCATTTGATTAGCAGTTTGTATAGATGTGGACGTAGTACGTTTAATTTTTCCTTTAGTACATCTGTGGGAATGTTGTCATTTCCTGCAGCTTTTCCTCTTGAGAGGGCATTTATAGCGTCAGCAAGTTCGTTCATAGTAGGCTCAACATCCAGCTCAGACATTGTAGGATATTTGGGTATGGATTGTGCTAGAGCTGTGCTTGCTGGTCTGTCATCATGGTATAGGTTGGAGTAGTGTTCAACCCATCTTTCCATTTGTTGTTCCTTATCACTAATAGGTTCTCCAAACTTGGGTTTAGGGGTGCTAATTTGGTTATCTTTGGTCCAAGGGCCTTTTTTATATTGTCATGCATGGTTTTTTGAGTCGCCCCTGTCTGAGGCATTCTGTATTTCAAAGCATAAATTGTTCCAGTATTCATTTGCGCATCTTCTTGCTTCGCGTTGTAGGGTGGCTTGTACCAAGCTGATCCTTGGTGATTTGATTGGGTTATTTTTAAGTTCAGTAGTGCCTTTTTCTTGTTATCTATTAGTGAGTCTAGTCTTGATACATTTTCTTCGACCCAGTCGTTCTTTGAAAACCGTTTTGGCCGTAGGTAGATAGAGCGCAATTATAGATGTGTGTTTTTAGAGAGCACCAGTTAACATCCACACTTAATGAATCTTCTGCTTCTTCTACAAGTTCTTCAAACTTAGATCTAAAAATGTCTTTGTTTGATGAGATTTTAGTCGCTGTGATGTTGATCTTGGCTGCTGGAGGCTCTCTTTATTTGTAAATACGACTGCTTCTAGCTTTGATCTTACTGATGACGAGAGCGTGGTCTGTATTGCAGTCTGCACTGTGATATGTTCGTGTTATTCTGTTGTTATTTAAAGACTGCCTACGTGTAAGAACTAGGTCTAGTTTGTGCCAGTGACCGCTTCCAGCATTCGCCATGTTACTTTATGTTTGTGTTTTACATTAAAGTAGGTATTAGTTACGCATAGATGATTATCTGAACAGAATTCTAGGAGTCTCTGGCGATTTTCGTTGATTTTTCCAATGCCGTGATGACCTAGGCATGTTGGCCAAGATTGCTGATCAGATCCTGTGCGTGCGTTGAAATCACCGAGTATATATAATAGCTCATCTTTTGGAAGTGAGTCAATGATCATTTGAAGTTGTTGGTAGAAGTTGTCTTTCTCTTCGTCTGATGCAGCCAACGTTGGTGCATATGCACTAATGATATTTATTAATCCACTCTTTGTATGCAGCTGAAGTATCATTGAGCGTTCAGACACTCCTTTTGGCGTGGCTATGGAGTTAATATGTTTGTTATGCACAGCGAAGCCTACTCCATGTAGACGTGGCTTTTCGACACTTAGACCCCGCCAGAAAAAAAGTATAATTTTTTCCTTTACAGAGCCACAGTCTGAGAGTCTTGTTTCTTTTAGGGCAGTAATATCGACATGTAGCCTATTTAGTTCTTTATCTATGAGGGCTGTTGTTCTAATTTGCCCTTCTGTCGGTGTGTTTGCTTTAGCAAGTCCAGGGCACATGGTCCTTACGTTCCATGTGCCAAGTTTAAAAATGTGTGCTTTCTTCCTCATTTCAATTTGATTTCTCTGCCTGGGAACGAGATATGGAGATAGTGGATATAGGTAGTGGATATAATATATATATATATAATACTTACGAGCGCGCATGTGCGTTTGTGTGTGTGTGTGTGTGTGTGTGTGGTATAATGATGCTTGTCTATTTTGATATTGAGCTAAATAATAAAGACATTCCAAAACTGATTTTTTTTTAAAAAAAAACATATGTGCACGTGGACATAAACTACATGACACGTCCCTGCAAGCTTACATCTAGGCACTGCCTGAACACATACGACATTAGAGCAGGCCAGCTCGTAACCCTACTAGCTTGCGTGACGTGTTCAGCTTTGCAACCAGGTGTGGGATTGTGGGTAGGATTATTTCACCGGTGACATCACGCTATTGGTTTTGCGCGCTGACCTTCTCTAAATATGGCTGTGGTATGAGATACATAACGATCAAACGTAACCACGCTAAACACAAACCTTCCATGTCCCTAGTGAGAATCGTTAAGGACAATCAAATTCTGATAAAATACAACTTCGCAGATATTGACGATACAAAAAGACGCGGTTTCATAATGTATAAATATTATAAACCGTTTATCCATTTCTACAATCGTCTTTTCTATCTCCTGCAACGCTTGAAATAAAAATTATACGCTTTCAGGATTATGCTAACAAAACATAAACATAATAATAATAATAATAAAAAGAGTATTTTGTTTGATAAACATAAAATGGTATGAGAATATAATTTAAAATGATACTAGATGAGAAAGTAACATGAATAGAAATACTACAAGAAAGTAAGAAGGTTGTTCTAAGAATAAAGATTGTGTTGCTATTTTTAGTCAATAAAGAGGGAGCTTGCACAAAAATATAACATAATGTTCTTTTGCCTCAATTAATAAAGAAAATGCAAAGACAATGAACATTATATTCTTATTGTCAAGCCAGTTGGAAAAAAAACAACAAAAGAATAGTTAAATTTTCTTGTTAACGCCAATAAAGAGAGGCTGGTGGAAAAGAAGGTAAAATAATAGTGCTAGAGATGATTGTGTCTTCTTGCATGAATGTGGCTAAATGATAAATCAGGCCGGTCCAAGTGAGCAGCGAGAAGTTATTAAAGTTAAGAAGCCAATGAAGATGTTCTAATACGTTCAGCAAATTACTCCATTATTAGGTGTGCAAAGAAAATAAAACATAATATCTTTCACCTTGCCCAAAGCACTGTCTGTAACTATTATAACCGAGATAATTGCAGCACTTACCAGCACTGCTCAAATGATTAATCTCTCAGTACCACGTGATTCGATATCAAGTGACGATAATGTTTTTTTAAATATTTCTGAGCTTTTATTTTTTTAATATTATTTCGAAATGTAAGGTGAGTAATTTGATGTAAGGAAAGTCGAAACACTTATTCTTCGAACCAGTAAGATCGACTCTAGTATGTATGTAAAGTCGATATCGCCATTTTCATCACCGTTATCAACTTTCCTGGAGGCAAAGTCTTGCATAAGTTGTTTCATTCGTCTTTATCGTTCATTCTTTATCTTTGTCATGTCAAATAGACTGACATTTCTGACACGACCAATCCACCAGCAATGTTGTCCAGGTCGCAACCACTGCTCAGTAATTTCTGCCTCAGTTTGGAACATCTGGTCAGGTAATGGTTATTTTGGACTGGTTAGAATTTGAGAACATGTTCCTGGTTCTTGTACTCCAGTTCTACGTGAAAATTCCTGTGTGAGGTACTTGATACTTACTATTTACCTCTTGGTTCACATTCCTGTGTGAGCTATTTACTATTGAACTCCATGGTTCACATTCCTGTGTGTGAGATACTTACTATTTAACTCTTGGTTCACATTCCTGTGTGTGAGATACTTACTATTTAACTCTTGGTTCACATTCCTGTGTGTGAGATACTTACTATTTAACTCTTGGTTCACATTCCTGTGTGTGAGATACTTACTATTTAACTCTTGGTTCACATTTCTGTGTGTGAGATACTTACTATTTAACTCTTGGTTCACATTCCTGTGTGTGAGATACTTACTATTTAACTCTTGGTTCACATTCCTGTGTGTGAGATACTTACTATTTAACTCTCTGGTTCACATTCCTGTATTTAAGATACTGATGTGTATTATGTTATATATATACAAATATATACAAAATATACATAAAATTAGCTGTATTTTTATTTCGTGCGATATTCTCTCTCTCATGTGCGTTATCCTTTGACAAGTTTTACTGCATTCAATTAATTCATTACAAGTTTTATTAAGAACAACATTAATGTACAATTGTCACATTGCTGACATTAGGTACTTTACGATTGTGAAGCATATAAATCTGTAAAAAGCAAGAAAATAATTCCGAAGTTATATGATGAAATATAGGTAGCTCGTAAGTCTGAAAGGGAGCCGCATAGTTCAGTAGTTAGTGAACTGGACTACAAAGGACGAGTGGTAGGGTTCGATCCCAACCGACGGCTTCTCGGTTTACCCTGCCTTTAATGGGTACCGGATTTTTTCCTGGGAAAGTAAAGCGACACGGGCGTAATACCGACCACATTACCCCAAAAATCATGTTCCGAAGGTCTGTAAAATGTATGGTCACTAACACCATATTCCTATACGCCACTTGGCGTGACGGGGGTACTTTACTTTTTTTTTGTTTTTTACTATAAGCCTGAAACGGTCAGAACTCAGTTCGATATTAGTCTCCGTATTTGTTGCATTGTGTCATATTTCCTGCTAATTTCTCATATATTGGATTTATATTTTCTGTTGTATAATTGTTTTTACGGATTACTTTCACTATGTGACAAGATTTCTGTATTTGATGACTGTTAGGATATTGTATGTTCGTTACAGTTTAAAGTTTTAAAGTTAGTTCTGTTTGTCTTTAGACATAGGTTTTAAATGAAATAACCAGAAGCAAATGAAAAACTCATGAAAAAAACCAACTGAAATATCTTAAATAAAATATATATTTAAAAAAAAAAGTATTTTTGTGCAGTGAAGAAAAAAAAAACTTTAAGAAGTGAACAAATTTCTAACATGAAGTATTTTATGAAGGAAAACCATGGTGACTACTTACTGGGCCTGTATCCATTGTTTCATTGCAGCGCACTCACAAGAGAGATCTTGTTCTCCTATGCACTTTTTATTTTGTTTCTTCATCATTTGTCTTTCAACTTCGAGGGAGATATAGGTTGCATTCTTTTGCTCTTCTGTTGGCCTCACCTGCTGTTACGTTTTCTAGTATTTCTAATATTCCATCAATCCATCTTTTGCTCTTCTGTTGGCCTCGTCTGCTGTTACGTTTTCTAGTATTTCTAATATTCCATCAATCCATCTTTTGCTCTTCTGTTGGCCTCGCCTGCAGTTACGTTTTCTAGTATTTCTAATATTCCATCAATCCATCTTTTGCTCTTCTGTTGGCCTCGTTTGCTGTTACGTTTTCTAGTATTTCTAATATTCCATCAATCCATCGTTTGCTGTTACGTTTTCTAGTATTTCTAATATTCCATCAATCCATCGTTTGCTGTTACGTTTTCTAGTATTTCTAATATTCCATCAATCCATCGTTTGCTGTTACGTTTTCTATTATTTCTAATATTCCATCAATCCATCTTTTCGTGGTCGGTCCTTAAATCTGGTATTCTCGCAGCGGTTATTGAAAACTCGTTGTCAGTGCTTTGGTCCTTCTGTCTTCATCATCATCAGTGAGTGCCGTCTCCACATGGCTACCATGGAGCGCTATTCCGCATGGCTACCATGGCGCGCCATTCTTCTGTGACTCTTGCTTTGATGTCTCTTGCCTTCCTTTCTGTCTCATCAGGTGGTAAATCGTTTTAACTTTTGTTTCTTGATGTATTCTATTGCAGAAATTATTCCTACCATTTTCTCAGTTCTTCATTGCTGATCTTATCTCTCAAGCTGTTTCCTAGTAAACACGAAGGGAACAAATACATAGAAGCACATTAATACATAGAAGAGAGATTGAAACACTTATAAGCAACAACAACAACAAAAAAAAAGTGCGAAGAAGGAAGCAACACACATTATTATCAACAAAAAATATAAAGACGAACTCAAGATGGATTTGAATCATTGTTGAGTTAATGACGATGTAGATGACGACGATAATTATGACGCTGAAGACAGCGATCATAACAATTTAATATCATTTTTAAAAATGCCATCAGAATGTCAATGTTTATTTGGATTAATAAGGTCTCTTTCATAGAACTATGGAAGATGGAACCGTATTCAAATTGTAGTTCAATTCCGTATTGATTTTATTCTCAATCCTTCCTTGTATAACGTTTAGCAATATTTTTGTTTCATGGCTCATTAGGCTTATTATTTAAAATCACTGCATTCAACTGCACCATTCTTTTTAGGCAATGCATTGAAAGTTTATGTTTTTAGTTCATCTGGTATGTATCCTGTATGGTATAACTCTTTGCATATGTTTGTGATCACTACAATGCCAACATCTTCTAGTGCCTTTATCATCTCTATCTGTATATTCCCAGATCCTGCAGCTTTTCCATTTTCAATTTTTTGTATAGCCTTTTCCATCACTTCCGATTTTAAGATTGTATAATCATGCACATTTTATAATTGGTTTCTTCTCCCTTTCGTCATAAAATAAGTTATGTTATATATTCCTGCCATCTATTGATGATGTTTTTGTTATCTGTTAGCAGTTTTTTTTTTGTTTGCAACAAATCCATTTTCTGTGACTTAAAAAAATATTTTTGTAAGTTGAAATATGTAATATTTTATTACACTTAGAAATAGGAGGACGTGTCGACAGAGAACTAGCATTAACTAGGTGCAGATAAGCAAATATAAGAAAACAATTAACACACCTGAAAAATGATGCCTTGTGATGTCGTACACTATAAGGTATATAGGGTTATAGTCCCCTCTTATGTCATACCAAGAGCTAAGGAAACTCTACAACAGCATCGCAATGGTTGAGCAGCCAGAAGAGCAACAGCTGGAATTTGGTAACTTACTCGACATCCGAAGGGGTATTAGACGAATATCTGAACAGGAATAAGTGAAGTGCAATAAGTGAAGAGAAGTAAGTAAAGAGGAATAAATTAAGTGGAAAAAGTGAACATGAATAAGCGAAGAGGAACAAGTGAAAAGGAATAAGTGAAGATGAATAAGCGAAGAGAAATAACTGAACCGGCATGAAGCAAAACTAATTTAAGTTGAAAGGGCAAATGATCATCGTACTATTTTATTTTGTCAAATCAGTGAGCAAATTACCCTCTCCCCCCCCCCCCCCCCACCCGATTAGTTTACAGTTGGATCGGAAAATTCGAAATGGAAAACCTGTTATTGGGTCATAAAGTTGACGTTAGTCACTACGCTACTCTCAATCACTTAGAGCTTTGAGGCTCAAATTTTGACAAATTTACATACGATGGAATTACCGTGCTCTTATAACATAAATGTTTCCTGTGTGTTACCGGGGCCTCATTATGAGGGAAATAAAGAATAGTGACATTGTGACCATCCAGGCATGTCGTAAGAGGCGACTAAGGAGGTTGATCGATGGCTTGACAAGCTGTCATTGTAAAAAGTATTGTTATATAAACAGCGCCATATATTTTAGAGCAGTGATCTCTGCAACATGTGCCACTTTGGCACGCAAGGTTTCTGTTTTTGAGATTGTGGTTCTGCCCTATGTGCCGTCTTCGGCTCGAAAGGACAATAGAGATATAACATAAAATAACATAACATAAAGTAAAATAGCATAGCATAAAATAACATAGCATAAAATAAAATAAAATAACATAACATAAAATAACAGCATTGCGTTGCATGACATAAAATAACATAAATAAAATAAAATAACGTAAAATAAAAGCTGCGAAACTGAAATCTAAAAGACTAAACATTTGAGAGTTTATCGACTGAGAAATTAAACGACCACGAAACTATCAATTGTAAAACGACCGTGATATGAGAAGATAATGATCTTCGTGGAAAAGCCTAACCTTTACAAGACTATGATACTGTAAATCGATGGTAGAGTGTTTTCTGGTGTTCACACTTAATAAATACAGTGTCAACAGGGTCTAATTAAGCCATTATCAGCCTGGTGCGGAGTGATTGCTACAATTATTATTCATACTTTGACCTTCCGATATGTTGAGAGTGCTGCAATCGCAGGGACTACAGTGATTCTTCTCTCGTAAACAGACGCTTCTGTTGAAATGCTATTTTGGGGACGATTTGTATTTGTGATGTCCACGTCAATTAAAATATTATTTTTACAATCATTTATAATAGAACTATTTCATATAGAATATAATATATATATATATATATATATATATATAATATATATATATATATATATATATATATATATATATACAAAGAGGAGACGCGAGGGGGGTAGTGTGTTTTGGGCAAAGTATTATCTCCATATTATTGGCCCAGGCATAGCAAGCAAGCTGACATGTCAGTTCCATCCTCGTTAGGACACAGTAGAAAATATTGTATGGAGAACTTAACAACGGAAAGAGACCAAAGGGCAGACCAGTGCTGAGATATAAGGATATTTGCAGGGTTTGAGGGAATATTCTATAAGTGAAAGAAACTGGGAAAATGTGGCTGCGGATCGTAGCTCATGGAGAGCAAAAATAAAAAATAAAAAAAATGTAAAGAGCACCCGTCACACCAAGTGGCGTATAGGGAATATGGTGTTAGTGACCATAAATTTTACAGACCTTCGGCACATGATTTTTGGGGTAATGTGGTCGGTATTACGCCCGTGCAGATTTACATTCCCAGAAAAAATTAGGTACCCATTTAAGGCTGGTGACCCGGAAGCCGTCGATTGGATCGAACCCTCCCTCTTGTCCTTTGTAGTCCAGTTCACTAACCACTGAGCTATCGCGGCTCCCTAAAAATAAAAAAATGACATGGCAATTTTCGAGACAGTGCTGATATCGAATTCAGAAGACAAAAGGCGCAAGGGAAAAGAGACAAGGCCATGTACCGC
This sequence comes from Megaustenia siamemsis, assembly GCA_032433765.1. NCBI lineage: Eukaryota > Metazoa > Mollusca > Gastropoda > Stylommatophora > Ariophantidae > Megaustenia > Megaustenia siamemsis. Next base: position 44,037,102 of record JAVIAB010000124.1, on the reverse strand, counting down.
AAATACACCTTGCTCGTTCTGTGGATGGATCTGTCTGTCCAGGATTGGCAAATTCAGCCACGAGAGAAGATGTTCAGTAAAGCAACACCCAGTATGAGACACTAATGCTTTACCAAACTACTGACTTATCATGATTGCTTACAACTAACCGTCTGTCAAGACGCCTGAACAAACGCCCTATAGTTGCTTGTACGGTTATTCTCATATAGTTTCCGTGCTTACTGAATTCAATTAAAGTGTAATCAAGAATAAAAATATGTGATATTGCGGTAAGATTCTCTCTTCTTTTCCTTCTTTTCTTCATCTTCTACTTTTTATTCATCTTCTTCTTATTCTTCTTCAACCTATTTACACATTGGGTGTCGAAGGATATTCAAAGTGCATGTTATTGTTTTTTTGGCAACCTCTGCCATTGGCACTTGATGCTGCTAAAGAGTTGAATTAGAAGAACACCAATTTGGATTCAGCAAAAACAGTGGGACAAAAGATGCCATATTCTGAATGAGGACATTGATTGAAAAGTGCGTAGAAGTAACAAACCAATATATGCCTGCCTCATAGACTACACCAAAGCTTTTAATAGAATTACCATAAACAACTTATAGAATGCCTAAAAAATATACATCTAGGTGACATGGACATATGATTAATATGTAATTTATACTGGGAGCAAACAGTAGTAATAAAATATAACAAAGAGAACTCTACACTTATTGATATAAAAAGAGGAGTAAGATAAGGATGCATCCTGTCACCAATCTTACACAATTTATACACTGACCAAATCTTTAAAAACATCACAGAGATGCCAGTCTAAACATTAATGAAAAGATAATCAATAACCTAAGATATACTGATGATACTGTATTACTAGCATAAAATCCTAAATTGTTGTTACCTACAACAATTGTTTAATGAAATAAACATGACAAGCAGAAAATATGGATTAGATATTAATATATAAAACGACTAAAACTATGATCAGAAACAAAGATAATACTCAAAACCTACAAGTGATTACCAAAGTTTAAGAAATAGACTTGGAGACAGTTCAGAGCTTCAACTACATTGGACGTATAACCAGTGATGGAAAATGTAAAACTGAATAAACAAACGAATATGAGTGGCAAAAAGTAATTTTAATGTCATGAAAAATATACTAACATCAAAACAAATAACACCAGAGCTGAAATAAAGAATAAAAAAATTGTATATCATCTCAACATTCCTATATGGTGAAGAAACATGGACATTAGACAATAAAATAGAACAGAAAATTCAAAAAGACAAATGAGATCTTTGGGGCATGTTAAAAGAAACAGCAGCCTACTAAAAGTAATCTTGGAAGGGAAAATGCAAGGTAAAAGAGGCAGAGGCAGATCAAGACATGAATGAGTAACATCAAAAGATGGACAAGTCAGCCTATTACAATTTGTACCATCAAAGCTGAGAGACAGAGCGGAATGGTACTATAGTAACCAACCTTCGATGCAGAGACGGCACTCAATGATGATGACGAGAGTGGTAATAGGACACATCCCTGTCTTGTTCCAGAAGCTACAGTGAATTGTTCTGATGCTAACAGATTTGCCCCAACCACACTTCTCCAAACAACGAAGCCATTATTTCATGTGTTATGTTACCTTCAACTCTGTCAAATGCCGTCTCATGGCCCACAAAAGCAACAAATAGTTTACTATAATATTCCATGTTCTTTTATTTGAGCTGTCTAGATGCATAGATAAATACGTATAGTTTCTATTCCTTCTAAAACTTCGCTCTTCTCTTGCCAACTAAGGTTCATAATGAGGTTCGTAATTGGTGTCAATCTTGTTTCTGTTATCATGACACACATTTATCAGTACGCGGTTCAGTAGTTAGATGTACTCGATATTGTGAGCATTCTCGTTTGCTCTTTCTGTTTTTCCAAAGTGGTATTGCTATTCTATCTATCTATCTATCTATCTATCTATCTATCTATCTATCTATCTATCTATCTATCTATCTATCTATCTATCTATCTATCTATCTATCTATCTATCTATCTATCTATCTATCTATCTATCTATCTATCTATCTATCTATCTATCTATCTATCTATCTATCTATCTATCTATCTATCTATCTATCTATCTATCTATCTATCTATCTATCTATCTATCTATCTATCTATCTATCTATCTATCTATCTATCTATCTATCTATCTATCTATCTATCTATCTATCTATCTATCTATCTATCTATCTATCTATCTATCTATCTATCTATCTATCTATCTATCTATCTATCTATCTATCTATCTATCTATCTATCTATCTATCTATCTATCTATCTATCTATCTATCTATCTATCTATCTATCTTTCTATCTATCTATCTATCTATCTATCTATCTATCTATCTATCTATCTATCTATCTATCTATCTATCTATCTATCTATCTATCTATCTATCTATCTATCTATCTATCTATCTATCTATCTATCTATCTATCTATCTATTGACCTTTCGAGCCGTAGCTGACCCATAGGGCATAGACCCAGATACTCTTTCTCTTATCTGAATGTTTATTCTGCAGTTTTTCAATCCTTCTAAAGATATTTTATCAAATCTCGCCATTTGTATTTGTTCTGTGCAAGCAAATCTATCTCATTGAGGGAGCCGATTCCTGCTGCTCTTGCCTTTCTTTTATATTGCTATCATTGGCTGTTAATCAAGGGGTGCAACCCTTTGACCCCGAGCTGCCTTGAAGTCATCTATGTTGTTATCTGATGCAGCTTGTCCCTGCTGTTTGGATTAGTTCTGCTGGGAGCCCATCAGCTGCTGTTAATTTATATATGGACCTAACGGCCCTTTCTACTTTCATTAGCATGTCTAGCACTGTTGTTTTGTTGTATTGTCTTATTTTGTTCTCATGATCTCTCAGATAGTAGAGATGATCTTTGACATATACTGTCTATCTTTCTGTTACTTTATATGGATCTAGCAACAAATAAGACTGCAGTAAGGATGTAGAAAGATTGCAGTAAAAAAAAAATGAACACAATCAAAAATAAAATATAACAATTAAGGTTAGTATAAGTTCACTATTGCTATGAAAAATAATCGCGTGTTATCTGTTTCAAGTCAAACAGAAACTATTTGTATCCATTCTTAATGTGTTTAGATTAAACACAAAACTTATTTCTCGTTTCTTAATGTCTTTAGGACAAGTACCGTTTTTTTCCCCTCTATTCACACTATATCTAGATTGGCACACATTTATTATCATTACTTTTTTTAATCTTCTTGGGTTAGACAACATAGTTTCTTGACGTCTTGGGTCTCTTCAAGGTTTGTGTTTTAAATTGTTCAGATGAAAAACTAACTACATGTTCAGATATTACGCAACGCGTTTTATTCAATGTTATAGTTTAACAAACCCTATTTTTCTCACCTTGATAATGTATTCAATAGCCTTTTATTTTTTAATAAGTCTTACACGCACATTATTTTTCTATATTGTTGTTTTTCTATATGAATTTAGCAATAACATCGATTTTTTCCACTTCGAAGTTAGATCAGGCGTAAGACAGGGGTGCGTACTATCCCCCCTACTGTTTATTACATACATGGACCGTATATGCAAGCTAGCCAACCCATCAGAGACAGAGGAGATCAACGAGCTTTTATTTGCAGACGATCAGGCACTAGTACATGAAACAATAGATGGCCTACAAGAACACTTAAACAAACTCAACATCTCAGGCACAAAATACAACATGAAAATCAACATCAACAAAACAGAAAACATGAGCGTCGCCAAAAATAAACAGAACATCGACATATCTATAGAAGGCAGACAACTAAAACAAGTAGAGGAATTCAAATACCTAGGAAGTCTAATGACAAACAATAATTCTCAAACAGTAGAGATAAAATCAAGATGCAACAAAGCTTATCAAATCATCGGACAGTTATCACCACTATTGTCCAACAAGGAAATAACTCTGGAGGCAAAACGAGCACTATACAATACAATCTTCATCCCAACGTTGTGCTACCAATGCCAGACCTGGACCCTAGATGCAAGAACAATAAGAAAATAACCTCTACAGAGATTAAATGTGTTAGACGAATGACAGGAAACAGTCTGAGAGACAAGATCAGAAATGAAGAACTGAGAAAAAAGCTAGGAATAGCCCCCGCCATAGAATATATAAGGAAACATCAGATAAAATGGTTTGGCCACGTGACAAGGCAGAAAGAACAAAACACAACACAATGAGCTTTCAACAAACGTTGTTAGAACACCAGACTCAAGGGTCGACCACGAAAAAGATGGATCGATGGAATATTAGAAGCACTAGGAAACATAACAGCAGCAGAGGCGAACAGAAGAGCAAAAGACCGTACATTATATCTCCCCTCGACGCTGAAAGGCAAATGAGGAAGGAAAGAGGAAGGTGAAGGGGAAGAAGAAGGATCGATGTTTTAAAAAAAATAGTCTAACATAAAATTATTGTTTCATTTCTTATTGTATTTCGATCAAACCAGTTTTTTGGGTCAGCCCTTCTTAATTAAAACGCTAAAATATTTCCTGGTGTGCATCTTGTTTGGTAAAACATACGACACGCTTAACTGATAAGCTTAATCTAATCGCGTAATTAGGTCGATCGTTCATTTATCTGGGCTCGTCTCCAAATTGATAAGTCAACAAGGAAATGAGTCATCGTCGAGACTTGACCAAAATGAACAATTATCATCATCATCATCATTATCATCATCATCAAGTACCATGCCTGCTGGCGTAAATGATCATGTCTATTCCAAACTTTCCAACGCGACGGTTATTCATCATTTCTGCTGTTGACCGTCTCCCTAGCCATTCTCTTAAGCTGCCTGGTTGGTATCTTTTCTCTTTGCTTGCCTCTATCTCTTCGTCCCAAAATTGTCCCATTTGTCACAATGTAATCCAACTGATTCCTTCTTATTACATAACCAAAACATGATGATCAAAATGAACAATAGTAACGTTAAATGTTAATGAATATTTTACCAGTCTACACAGTAAATGAGGTAGAGACAGGCAAGGACTCAAATGGAGCGCCAGAATTAAGAGATAGACAGGAAAACCAATGACAGTATGTACAGTACAATCAATACAAGTAACAAGAGTGAAATAGCGTCAGTTTTAACCCCAACCTTCGATGCGACGCAAGATGATGATGATGATTATTATTTAGGGACAAAAGTTCAGCGCATGAGCTGGCAGCAAAAAAAAAGTAAGAGTCAGTAAAGAATAGCTAAAGATGAATCTCTTATTCATGACCGTACTGGATTCCGATCACACGGATTGACTAAGAGAGTAGCTTTACAAGATGGAGGTATATATCTCATTAATATGTGGTAACGATAAAGGTATACATGGGTGACAATAATAATATAAGGTAACGATTAAGATACAGGTGGGTCATATATGTGTTCTATATGCTGGATTCATAGGCACAAAAAAAAAAAAAACAGCAATCCCTGTCTCGCCGTAAAGTGTTGTAGAGCGCACAAAAAATAAAATAAATTGTTAATTACAAATAGAACAACACCGTTTTCAGACATAAAGATTAGAAAAAAATATTGTAAAGAAAATGTACAAATATTTGTATGTTTCAGAGTTTGTTTTTTATGTGTGTCTCCCTCCTTTCTTTTCCTCCTAGAAGAAAAATAGAAGACCGTTCTCTATTTGTGGAAATGTTTCAAACGTCAATGTTTATTTAAGGATAAAACACACACAAATAACCAAAAACAAAAAAAGACACAAAAACACAAAGCGTGCACACACTACACACACAGTTCACAATTCTTTTTCGTGCAAATACATGAGCTTGATATCGTTCGCCATCACTGTATCTATCTATTGTTCTTCCGAGCCGAAGACTGCACTTAGGGCAGACATTCTACATGTCGAGCGATCTTTGTTATCAAACGTCAGACCTTGCAAAAGATCCGCATTGTATCTCGCCACACGTCCTTGTGCTAGACGAATCACACAACCTCGGCAACGGAACTTCTGCCTGATTTTATTGTTTCTCAGATTAGTGTTCTTATTAGTGTTTCTCTAAATCGGCTTTTGTTTATTTATTCTGTTTCCCGTTTGAGAATTTGTTTGAGATTCTCTTGTTGTCTTTTATCAACACATGGCCAGAATATGACGATCTTTTTTCTCATGATTACAGATGGCATTTAAAATCTGACACTGCTGTTTCAATAACAGTAGGTTTCACGACGATGGCTTGTAGGGCCAGTGTCCATGGCAATGTGAAGTAAAACTATCCACCGATCGACCACAGCAATGTGAAGTAAAACTATCCACCGATCGACCACAGCAATGTGAAATAAAACTATCCACCGATCAATCACAGCAATGGGAAGTAAAACTATCCACCGATCAATCACAGCAATGTGAAATAAAACTATCCACCGATCAATCACAGCAATGTGAAAAAACTATCCACCGATCAATCACAGCAATGTGAAATAAAACTATCCACCGATCAATCACAGCAATGTGAAATAAAACTATCCACCGATCGACCACAGCAATGTGAAGTAAAATTATCCACCAATCAACCATAGCAATGTGAAATAAAACTATCCACCGATCAATCATAGCAATGTGAAGTAAAACTATCCACCGATCAACCATAGCAATGTGAAGTAAAACTATCCACCGATCAACCATAGCAATGTGAAGTAAAACTATCCACCGATCAACAATAGCAATGTGAAGTAAAACTATCCACCAATCAATCATAGCAATGTGAAGCAAAACTATCCACCAATCAATCATAGCAATGTGAAGTAAAACTATCCACCGATCAACCATAGCAATGTGAAGTCAAACTATCCACCGATCAATCATAGCAATGTGAAGTCAAACTATCCACCGATCAATCATAGCAATGCGAAGTCAAACTATCCACCAATCAATCATAGCAATGTGAAGTAAAACTATCCACCAATCAATCATAGCAATGTGAAGTAAAACTATCCACCGATCAATCATAGCAATGTGAAGTAAAACTATCCACCGATCAATCAAAGCAATGTGAAGTCAAACTATCCACCGATCAATCATAGCAAAGTGAAGTAAAACTATCGACCGATCAATCATAGCAATGTGAAGTCAAACTATCCACCGATCAATCATAGCAATGTGAAGTAAAACTATCCACCAATCAATCATAGCAATGTGAAGTAAAACTATTCACCGATCAGTCACAGCAATGTGAAGTAAAACTATCCACCGATCAACCATGCCAAGGAGAATTAAAACTATTCACCGATCAATCATAGCAATGTGAAGTAAAACTATCCACCGATCAAACATAGCAATGTGAAGTAAAACTATCCAACGATCAATCATAGCAATGTGAAGTAAAACTATTCACCGATCAACCATAGCAATGTGAAGTAAAACTATCCACCGATCAATCATAGCAAAGTGAAATAAAACTATCCACCGATCAATCATAGCAATGTGAAGTAAACTATCCACCGATCAATCATAGCAATGTGAAAAAACTATCCACCAATCAACCATAGTAATGTGAAGTCAAACTATCCACCGATCAATCATAGCAATGTGAAGTAAAACTATCCACCTAACAATCATAGCAATGTGAAGTAAATCTATTCACCGATCAATCACAGCAATGTGAAGTAAAACTATCCACCGATCAATCATAGCAATGTGAAATCAAACTATCCACCGATCAATCATAGCAATGTGAAGTAAAACTATCCACTGATCAATCATAGCAATGTGAAATAAAACTATCCACCGATCAATCATAGCAATGTGAAGTAAAACTATCCACCGATCAATCATAGCAATGTGAAGTCAAACTATCCACCGATCAATCATAGCAATGTGAAGTAAAACTATCCACCGATCAAACATAACAATGTGAAGTAAAACTATCCACCGATCAATCATAGCAATGTGAAGTAAAACTATCCACCGATCAATCATAGCAATGTGAAGTAAAACTATCCACCGATCAATCATAGCAATGTGAAGTAAAACTATCCACCGATCAACCATAGCAATGTGAAGTAAAACTATCCACCGATCAAACATAACAATGTGAAGTAAAACTATCCACCGATCAATCATAGCAATGTGAAGTAAAACTATCCACCGATCAATCATAGCAATGTGAAGTAAAACTATCCACCGATCAAACATAGCAATGTGAAGTAAAACTATCCACCGATCAATCATAGCAATGTGAAGTAAAACTATCCACCGATCACCATAGCAATGTGAAGTAAAACTATCCACCGATCAACATAACAATGTGAAGTAAACTATCCACCGATCAATCATAGCAATGTGAAGTAAAACTATCCACCGATCAATCATAGCAATGTGAAGTAAAACTATCCACCGATCAAACATAGCAATGTGAAGTAAAACTATCCACCGATCAACCATAGCAAGGTGAAGTAAAACTATCTACGGATCAACCATAGCAAGGTGAAGTAAAACTATCCACCGATCAACCATAGCAATGTGAAGTAAAACTATCCTCCGATCAACAATAGCAAGGTGAAGTAAAACTATCTACCGATCAACCATAGCAATGTGAATTCAAAATATTACCGATCAATCATAGCAATGTGAAGTAAAACTATCCACCGATCAAACATAACAATGTGAAGTAAAACTATCCACCGATCAATCATAGCAATGTGAAGTAAAACTATCCACCGATCAATCATAGCAATGTGAAGTAAAACTATCCACCGATCAATCATAGCAATGTGAAGTAAAACTATCCACCGATCAACCATAGCAATGTGAAGTAAAACTATCCACCGATCAAACATAACAATGTGAAGTAAAACTATCCACCGATCAATCATAGCAATGTGAAGTAAAACTATCCACCGATCAATCATAGCAATGTGAAGTAAAACTATCCACCGATCAAACATAGCAATGTGAAGTAAACTATCCACCGATCAATCATAGCAATGTGAAGTAAATCTATCCACCGATCAACCATAGCAATGTGAAGTAAAACTATCCACCGATCAAACATAACAATGTGAAGTAAAACTATCCACCGATCAATCATAGCAATGTGAAGTAAAACTATCCACCGATCAATCATAGCAATGTGAAGTAAAACTATCCACCGATCAAACATAGCAATGTGAAGTAAAACTATCCACCGATCAACCATAGCAAGGTGAAGTAAAACTATCTACGGATCAACCATAGCAAGGTGAAGTAAAACTATCCACCGATCAACCATAGCAATGTGAAGTAAAACTATCCTCCGATCAACAATAGCAAGGTGAAGTAAAACTATCTACCGATCAACCATAGCAATGTGAATTCAAAATATTTACCGATCAACTATAGCAAGGTGAAGTAAAACTATCTACCGATCAACCATAGCAATGTGAATTCAAAATATTTACCGATCAACTATAGCAAGGTGAATTAAAACTATAAACCGTTCAACCATAGCAAGGTGAATTAAAACTATCTACCGATAAACCATAGCAAGGTGAATTAAATCTATCCACCGTTCAACCATAGCAAGGTGAATTAAAACTATCCACCGATCAACCATAGCAAGGAGAATTAAAACTATTCTCAGTCTGAGACTGGACATGAGAATGAATCTAACTTCTGTAAGTAACAAAACGTTAATTTTTATACCGGATGGGATGTTTGTAGTCGTGTCGCTCATGACATCAGCAGAGCCGATGACCTCATCTGTGGCTCTTTTGATGAAGTTGTACTTATAAATATTAAAAGATTTAAACATAAAAAAAGAATTGGTATATAAACACCATTCTACAGAGGAGATTTAAATACTATGGTCACATCAAAAGACATAGCAGGCTGGAAAGAAAAAATAATGGAAGGCATGGTTCCTGGGCTACGCATCAGGGGCAGACCAAGAAGAAGGTCAAGACACTAAGGAGACCTTGAACATGACAACATAACAAATGGGAAATCTGAAGAGAGTTGAGAATTGCTACCATCTTAAGTTGTTCTTTCTTAACAACGACAAGGTGGTGCGGACCAACTAATGCGTAGATTTGGCATTTTAGTAGTGTTATTTTAGATAACCACCCCCTCCTCCAATTCAAAAAAAAAAAAAGACAAATTTCAAAGGTTTTAAAGTATCAAACAAATAAATAGAATACATCGGATTGAAATGTGATATTTTTTGCTTGATTCAGAGTTGTAGAAAAAGGGAGTAGCGGCGAAAATGTCTTGTTCTGAAGAAATTTGTTGTAGGTCCTGAAGAAATTTGTTGTAGGTTCTGAAGAAATTTGTTGTAGGTTCTAAAGAAATTTGTTGTAGGTTCTGTAGAAATTTGTTGTAGGGTCTGAAGAAATTTGTTGTAGGTGCTGAAGAAATTTGTTGTAGGTTCTGAAGAAATGTGCTTTGTAGGTTCTGAAGAAATGTGTTGTAAGATCTGAAGAAATGTGTTGTAGGTTCTGAAGAAATTTGTTGTAGGTTCTGAAGAAATGTGTTGTAGGTTCTGAAGAAATGTGTTGTAGGTTCTGAAGAAATGTGTTGTAGGTTCTGAAGAAATTTGTTGTAGGTTCTGAAGAAATGTGTTGTAGGATCTGAAGAAATTTGTTGTAGGTTCTGAAGAAATTTGTTTTGTAGGTTCTGAAGAAATTTGTTGTAGGTTCCGAAGAAATTTGTTGTAGGATCTGAAGAAATTTGTTGTAGGTTCTGAAGAAATGTGTTGCAGGTTCTGAAGAAATGTGTTGTAGGATCTGAAGAAATGTGTTGTAGGTTCTGAAGAAATTTGTTGTAGGTTCTGAAGAAATTTGTTGTAGGTTCTGAAGAAATGTGTTGTAGGTTCTGAAGAAATGTGTTGTAGATTCTGAAGAAATGTGTTGTAGGTTCTGAAGAAATGTGTTGTAGGTTCTGAAGAAATTTGTTTTGTAGGTTCTGAAGAAATTTGTTGTAGGTTCTGAAGAAATTTGTTGTAGGATCTGAAGAAATTTGTTGTAGGTTCTGAAGAAATTTGTTGTAGGTTCTGAAGAAATTTGTTGTAGGTGCTGAAGAAATTTGTTGTAGGTTCTGATGAAATTTGTTGTAGGATCTGATGAAATTTGTTATAGGTGCTGAAGAAATTTGTTGTAGGTGCTGAAGAAATTTGTTGTAGGATCTGAAGTAATTTGTTGTAGTTTCTGAAGAAATTTGTTGTGGGTTCTGAAGAAATTGTTGTAGGATCTGAAGAAATTTGTTGTAGGTTCTGAAGAAATTTGTTGTAGGTTCTGAAGAAATTTGTTGTAGGATCTGAAAATATTTGTTGTAGGTGCTGAAGAAATTTGTTGTAGGTACTGAAGAAATTTGTTGTAGGTGCTGAAGAAATTTGTTGTTAATATCTGATGAAATTTGTTATAGGTGCGGAAGAAATTTGTTGTAGGTGCTGAAGAAATTTGTTGTAGGTTCTGAAGAAATTTGTTGTAGGATCTGAAGAAATTTGTTGTAGGTTCTGAAGAAATTTGTTGTAGGTTCTGAAGAAATTTGTTCTAGGTTCTGAAGCAATTTTGTGTAGGTGCTGAAGAAATTTGTTGTAGGATCTGAAGAAATTTGTTGTAGGTTCTGAAGAAATTTGTTGTAGGTTCTGAAGAAATTTGTTGTAGGTGCTGAAGAAATTTGTTGTAGGTGCTAAAGAAATTTGTTGTAGGTTCTGAAGAAATTTGTTGTAGGATCTGAAGAAATTTGTTGTAGTTTCTGAAGAAATTTGTTGTAGGTTCTGAAGAAATTTGTTGTAGGTTCTGAAGCAATTTTGTGTAGGTGCTGAAGAAATTTGTTGTAGGATCTGAAGAAATTTGTTGTAGGTGCTGAAGAAATGTGTTGTAGGTTATGTAGAAATTTGTTGTAGGATCTGAAAAAAATGTGTTGTAGGATCTGAAGAAATTTGTTGTAGGTTCTGAAGAAATTTGTTGTAGGTTCTGAAGAAATGTGTTGTAGGTTCTGAAGAAATGTGTTGTAGGTTCTGAAGAAATGTGTTGTAGGTTCTGAAGAAATTTGTTGTAGGATCTGAAGAAATTTGTTGTAGGTTCTGAAGAAATTTGTTGTAGGATCTGAAGAAATTTGTTGTAGGATCTGAGGAAATTTGTTGTAGGATCTGAAGAAATGTTGGGTATGAAGTCGACAGTTTGGTTATTGCTAATAAAATAAAATGTAATAATTGAAAGTAAAATGTGATATTTGAGAAAACTAAGGAATTGAGGTTCAGTGAGGAAATGGAGGCTGAATTAAAGAAATATGAAGAAGTTGATGACACATGATTGTAGAAGAATAAAGGTATTGACGAGTGGACAAGTTAGTGTAGAGTTATGGGAAAGTAGAGATCTGGAGTTGTTAGTCGATGTCAGGTTTAATAGAATTGACAAGAGACGAGTAAAAAAAAAGGTAAAGTGCCCTCCGTCACGCCAAGTGGCGTATAGAGAATATGGTGTTAGTGACCATAAATCTTACAGACCTTAGGCACATGATTTTTGGGGTAATGTGGTCGGTATTACGCCCGTGCCGCTTTACTTTCCCAGAAAAAAAATCCGGTACCAATTAAAGGCTGAGTTAACTCTGAAACCGTCGGTTGGGATCGAACCCTACCTCTTGTCCTTTGTAGTCCAGTTCACAAACCACTGAGCTATCGCGGCTCCACAAGAGGCGAGTAAAGTGGGGATATAGAAGAGATAGATGTCTTGCAGACGAGTTATTGTCGAACTATAGAGGAGCAACGTAGGTGTCAATAAATTAATAAAGCGATCAAAGTCTAACATTAAAAAATATTGTGTTCCGGATAAATTGATGTAATCAGTAATAGAGAAATAGTTCTATGGATTATTTAGGAAGATGTGGGTATCAAGTTGTAGAGAAATCTAGAAAAATCTAGAATCTGATATGATGCATACTCGAGATGTAGAAAAATCTAGAATCTGATATGATGCATACTCGAGATGTAGAAAAATCTAGAATCTGATATGATGCATACTCGAGATGTAGAAAAATCTAGAATCTGATATGATGCATACTCGAGATGTAGAAAAATCTAGAATCTGATATGATGCATACTCGAGATGTAGAAAAATCTAGAATCTGATATGATGCATACTCGAGATGTAGAAAAATCTAGGATCTGATATGATGCATACTCGAGATGTAGAAAAATCTAGGATCTGATATGATGCATACTCGAGATGTAGAAAAATCTAGGATCTGATATGATGCATACTCGAGATGTAGAAAAATCTAGAATCTGATATGATGCATACTCGAGATGTAGAAAAATCTAGAATCTGATATGATGCATACTCGAGATGTAGAAAAATCTAGAATCTGATATGATGCATACTCGAGATGTAGAAAAATCTAGAATCTGATATGATGCATACTCGAGATGTAGAAAAATCTAGAATCTGATACGATGCATACTCGAGATGTAGAAAAATCTAGAATCTGATATGATGCATACTCGAGATGTAGAAAAATCTAGAATCTGATATGATGCATACTCGAGATGTAGAAAAATCTAGAATCTGATATGATGCATACTCGAGATGTAGAAAAATCTAGAATCTGATATGATGCATACTCGAGATGTAGAAAAATCTAGAATCTGATATGATGCATACTCGAGATGAAGAAAAATCTAGAATCTGATATGATGCATACTCGAGATGTAGAAAAATCTAGAATCTGATATGATGCATACTCGAGATGTAGAAAAATCTAGAATCTGATATGATGCATACTCGAGATGTAGAAAAATCTAGAATCTGATATGATGCATACTCGAGATGTAGAAAAATCTAGAATCTGATATGATGCATACTCGAGATGTAGAAAAATCTAGAATCTGATATGATGCATACTCGAGATGTAGAAAAATCTAGAATCTGATATGATGCATACTCGAGATGTAGAAAAATCTAGAATCTGATATGATGCATACTCGAGATGTAGAAAAATCTAGAATCTGATATGATGCGTACTCGAGATGTAGAAAAATCTAGAATCTGATATGATGCATACTCGAGATGTAGAGAAGCAGCACAGGTTCAAAGAAAACTAAATATATTGTGTCAAAATTAGGGCGAATTAAAATCTATATTTGATTTGTTTTTAAATATTGGAGAATATAAAAATAGTGGGATCAAAGTAAGTATTTTAAATTAAATCATTAGAGTAGACAGTTTGTAAAACTATGGAGAACCATTTGCTGGAGTTGAATAGTTTAGTAATAAATAAAAAGAATTAGAAATTGAAGCATTCAGCACTCCATCGCTGGGAATATGATATCGTTATTTCTATTTTTCTTAACCACGAGTAAATGAACTTCCTACATAAATATGTCTGAATAAGATGAGGAAAGAGTGGTTGTGAGCATTGGCTGTACTCGTTTTTGGAAGTTGCGATAGGATTGATGAGTCTGCTGTCCTTAGACTGCACTGCAGGAGTAAGAAATGAGCGTGGAGCTGGCGAGGGGAAAAAACGTGAAGGAGAGGAACGTTTGAATAGTGTGTACCACTGCGTCACGTGCTGTCAATATGTGTACCTTTTGTTTTCTGATAAACGAGGAGAAACGATGGAGGGCTTGCAACTATGAGTTTGCCAAGAGAGAACAGTGATGTCTGATCTTCATCACAATCAATCAATACAAATAATCTATGAAATATATTTTGGTCATTGCTGGGCCCAAAAATGTCGCGACACTATTGCTTTGTGTGTTTGATTTATTGATGTAATTGTTCACGATAACTTTTCAACAATCCATAACTCCTTCATATTGAAACAAGCTCGCTAATACTTCAGTATTTGCGAAATACATTAAATGCTAGTCATTTTATAGAGATACATTTCGTAGGGTTGCGACATCAACTTTACTCTCATAGGATTGGTAAAGGGCAAAAACTAGTATTGAAGTCACTATTATGTGCTTACGAATACCACGTATAATTCATGCTATCTGACGAAATACTATTCCTTCGGACAGAGAGATTCTGGCAATTTATTAAAATCAAGAATGTAAAGGAAGTCGTCTATTGATATGATAAATTTGGATATTTTATAAATCTGTGAGGTGGATGTGTTGTGTGAATTTATAATTTTAGCGAAAATTTTCTCAAACGTTGAGTGTGATAGAGAAATAAATGAAATCAGACTAGTATTACAAAGCCAGTACTTCAACAAACTTTCATATCATCAAGGATCGAAAGGTTAAGATGACAACATGACTGGCACTGTAGAACAATAATTGTTTATTTCGTCCAAAATAAAATAAGTGAAGCCAGAAGAACAGACTCTAAAAGCCAAGTGCCCTGCCCAGATGTACTTAATTAATAAAGGCAGCAGGAGAGGTTGGATTAGTATGGCTACATCGAATACACATTCTAATATGGACCAATATAGGCTCACCCCAGCATTGGAAGAATGCATTTCTTGCTCGTGACAAAGCAGATAGATCAAAACACAACACAACGAGTCCTCAATAAATGTTGCAAGAACACCAGTCACCAAGGGCCGACCACGACAAAGATGTATCGACGGAATATTAGAAGCACTAGGAAACATAACTGCAGCTGAAGCGAACAGAAGAGCAAAAGACTGCAAATTATATCTCCCCTCGACGCTGAAAGGCAAATGATGAAGGAAAGCAGAAGAAGAACTATGTGAAGCGTGAATTGGATTTTAGGAAGAAAAACATGAGCTACATAGAAGTCATCCTAAAGCATTGACATTAAGAAAAATTGGAGAAACAGAGGGTGGAGGTGACAAAAAATATTTAAAATTGCAAATATGAAAATATGAGGATCATCGTTTTCAGGAGGACGTGTCAATATGGTGGATAGGCGGCAGGAACCATAGAAGGCTATGTCTGAAAGGTGTTCCTTCTAGCAGTTTCCTCATATTCAAAGTCCGGCTTGTTGCAGGAGCTACTGACTTATGTGCTCTGTGCACACTGTGAGCTGTACGTTTCATCTATTTGTATCGTATTTCGATATTCCGATTGTTTCCGGTAAATGATATCGTATGATGGAGAACAGATGGCTGTGTTTACTTTCTGTGCGGTTTCGCCTTATGGTTTTAGACGTGTGCTGAGACTGCTATGATGGGAACTACAGCTACCTTTCTTTGTTTGGGAGATGAGATGGTAACTCGGATGATTCCACTGGCACGGGCGGTTGAGCAATTATGGATTTTAATTCCTTTGCAGTGATACCGGGGCCTTCCATAACCACAACCGTAACATTAAGAAATACATTAGGAATAACCAGGAACAGTATTTGATATTTGTAGACCAGGAAAAGGCATTCTACGGCGTAGACAGACACCGACTATGTCTTTAATTAATACAATGTGGAGAATGTAATCATCTTATTATCCTGTATGCCAGTCTTCTCCGCGCAGCATGTCCAAAATTAGAACCAACATTGACTACACAAAAGCTTTAACAATCAGGTCAGGAGTATACTCATTCTATTCACTTCACACCCTAGTCACATATATAAACCAGTTAACATAAATGAAAAGATCAATCTCACATATCCCTTAATGCAAATAGCTAAACAATTACACCAGTAGTAACAGTAGAGAACGGATTAAAACATCTAACCTAGACATAGCGTGCGAGAACCACAATGTCTTTCTCTCTCTCTCTCTCTCTCTCTCTCTCTCTCTCTCTCTCTCCCTCTCTCTGCGATCAGGACTCAGTCAGAGTAGGATTCCAGACTCCCACATGAAGTCAGCTGTCAGGTTAAGTGTGTTGATCGCCCCCACAGACAGAACGTCACATTTAGAGTCCGCCAGATCCACTCTGACTGAACACCCCTTAATACGTTGCACTGTGTTCTGTGCCAGTGGCCCAGTGCATCCACGTCAGTTCCATGAAAAATGGAAACGTGAACACCCAAAGCATAACGAGAGAGTGACGGATACCACCAACTATCAAGGAGGGATCAAGTCATCATACTTCACCTACGCACAGGCCACAATAGAATGAGAAATCACATGTTCGCCAAATTCAAAATAGGAACTACCAGCCTATGCCACTGTACACTGGACAATATGACTACAAATCATGTTCTACAGGATTGCCCCCAGTACACGGACCTGAGAAGAGCAATGTGGTCCACGCCCACCTCCCTGGAGGAGAAATTATATGGGGCGATCGATTCGCTTAAACAAACAGCTGACTTCATGAGAGAGACTGGAATCCTACTCTGATCGAGTCTTGATCGCAGAGAGATAGAGAGAGAGAGAGAGAGAGAGAGAGAGAGAGAGTTTTTGACAAAACTACAGGGATATGCCCAAACATTGGCAGTTGTCAGCACGAATATTTTGGACCCCAGTGTCAGTACTTGGTTCTTGTGTACAAATACGTCTAAAAATTCTGAACCTACTTTCCTGTTTGATTACAACGACACCACATGTAATTCGGACACAAATTCTACATCAGTTGAGGCAACTCTCGACCAATCTTTGCTGTTCTCCTGGTTTAGGATTTATGTAAATGACTTAACAGTTCCGGACAGTTTCACGGCAAAAGTAAATGGTTCTGCCTCATGTAGCAATGATTCAAGGTTTGTAGTTAGTCAGCACGAGATTGATGTCTTTTGCTCTGGGGCTGGTCTGATCAACAAGTTATGGATTGCAGGGGCGATAGTTGCAAATATCTGCTCCATCCACATAGGCGGGGATCGGAATGTGGCTCTCAAACAGAACCACAATGTGAAAATTACCAAGAGAATAGATACAAGTCGCGATTGTCGCAATAAAAGAAAAAAAAAGCCAAAAATCTTTATTGAGAGAAACAAATTAATGCAAACAGCAGACTTTGAATACTTTACTTAGGAAGTGTTATATCGCCCAATGAGAACGAAACAACAGATTGACAACGGATGCTGCAAACCAACGCTGGGTAACTGACTTCAATTTAACGGAACAACAGTAAGTTCTAAAACAAAGCGAGCACTATCTATTATAATATTACTCCCAACACTCTGCTACTGGGGTCAAATTTGGGCATTATTAGCCATCTAAAACAGATCATCAATACAGAGTTGACGTGGCTGAGAAGTATGCTGAATGTGACAAGAAGAGACATTTTGAAAAAAAGAGGAAATAAGACAAATGGAGTTAAACAAGGGCTGGAACATATTAGGAAATAAGAGATCCAATGATTGGAAGTGTAAATGATCACCATCAGACAGGATTTGTCTCAACGCTCACGCAACAACGGAACGTTGGGAACAGATTTCGTCCAAGGAGAAGATGTATCAGGAGACATACTAGAGAGCATTTTACCCGAAAACTTTTTTTACCAAGATGATGACAGAGAAGAGAGCAATAGAAGAGCAGTCAGGTAGTTGCTTGGGGTTTGCCTTACATCAAATTTGCTTTTGACATGCATGTTTTTTTTTTTACTTGCATATTTGTCAGGTTTGAAATACACGTAATTGTTTGTTGTTGTCTTAAATCTTTCTGTTTGTTATTGAAGTAGATATTTCTGTTTGTTGTTGAAATACATTTATTTTATGTTTGTTGATGATGTGCTTATTCTTTTATCGTCGTTGATGCACAGATTCTTTTTTGATGTGGAAAAATATTGTATTTGTTACATACATGCGTGTTTTTGTTTATAGTTGAAATGTGTGAATTTGTAAGTTGCTGAAATATATTTTTCTTTGTTCGCTGTTAGCATATTTAAAAAAATATTTGTTTACATACACATTTTCATCTATTATATTTTTAGCACATATATTTTGATTATTTTTATTTATTGCACACAATTGTCATTTATTATATTTATAATATACAAGTTTCATTCATTTGATCTCCTGATATTTACTCCAGTTATTATTTTTCAAAGATCGTGGGTCCAGTTCGTGACAGACATGCTTTAGTCGACACAGTAACAAAAAATGTGACCAATGGGCCATGTATAACAGCTTTTGAAAGATTGAACACTCTTTCTCAGTCGACAATCACACACAAAGACATGCAACCACTCGCGCATTAAGTAATTGAGAAGTTAGATATTGAAACACTTAATGCTCATAGCTACATTACCTTGTGAAAACCCGACTTCTTCATGAAACACTACTCGGGATGTCGTTTGAACATTTTAGCATCAAAGTTATGAGACTATCACTCCAGGCAATAAGAACTTTTGATGTTCCACCTGGGCACTAAATTTTTACTTCCCTAGGGTGGTTAGTGCGTCGACCATTTTCTGGTTCCTTGGTAGAAGTGGCTTGCGATGCTGGTCACGTGTATAGATGCGGGTATTTGATTCACAAAATTGAACGATTCTGAGTGTAGGTAAGGCTACTAATTGTGTGGGTATGCAAGGCTACTAATTGTGTGGGTAGGCAAGGCTACTAATTGTGTGTCTAGGCAAGGCTGCTAATTGTGTGAGGTTGGTAGTGTTCAATTGGGAACAATAATAATCTTCTGCTACGCTTTTAACCAGCATTTGTGGCATCTCTAGATTGTTTATCAAGAAATGGTGCTGTCAATTGCCACATTAGTATGCGCTTTTTCATTGTATCTCACCTCACTTGGTATAGAGTAATATAATTATATTATCAATGCCCTCCGAGATGTGGGAAGAGCACAGGACTTTGACAAACACAGATCCACGTCACTTCTTCGGATGATGGAAATGGGAGTTAAGATGGGCACAGCCAGAAATGAGAAACTTAGTGGCCGCGTAAGACAGAATACTTATAACCCAACACAGAACTGGAGTCGTCAGTCGCTGGACACTGCGGGACTTGTTGAGGAGGGGATCTGAGCGGACATGTTCGGAGTGCAATGATGGTGACTCGAAAATAACTCAATAACTTGGTATAGGATATAATAGAGGAAATGAAAACAAGATACGAGTGATGCAACAAGTTGAACATGACACAGTATAAAATAATGGTTTATACTACAAACTATGGCACCTTACGAATTATGAAATGTCGCAAAATTTACAAGATAGGTTGGCAATGTATGATTACAAAAAAAATGACATTGTGTGATACAGAAAAGTGGAGCAAGATATGGTTTCAAAAATACAATATAAGACAGGTAACAAATATGATATTTTAGAAAATAGAACACGATATGATGAGACGAAAACATTGATTAAGACAGTTTGAATGCATAAAGGCTGATATTTGTGATATGAGAATCAGGTTATGGTAATTTTTAAAGGGGCTTTATGAAGAACATTTCATGTAGAAAACGCGTGTCACAAATTATACAGAATCACTGGTAGTTTAGAAGCAATAAGATAAATCAAGAACAACAGAAAATAGAGAAAATGAAAGGCAGCATGGAGAATCGAACCCATACTTTCATTAGAATAAGAAATACCTCATTTTTGTTGTTCGCGTGTTCACACGTTAGAAAATAGTGG
Organism: Megaustenia siamemsis; assembly: GCA_032433765.1. Lineage (NCBI taxonomy): Eukaryota > Metazoa > Mollusca > Gastropoda > Stylommatophora > Ariophantidae > Megaustenia > Megaustenia siamemsis. Next base: position 44,016,655 of record JAVIAB010000124.1, on the reverse strand, counting down.
TTTGTCACCTGAGAAGAGATACAATTATATAAGGATGGACACACGATGATTGAGACTGGAGCTCTAAAGGATTAACAAACAGAATTAAAGGCGGAAACAAATTGATTGAGATAGCTGGTATCGCCGTCGCTGTGATAAGCATGCGAACGTCCTTCACCTGTGTCGCTACACGGGGACATCAAAAGGTGTGACGGTGGGCGATAAGACGGCTTTTGCGTAACTTGGAGACTTCAAAGACAAGGTCACCGGCTACTGGTGACTACATCGACTTTGAAGAGCCAGACTGCGCATGGATAGCTTTATTTTGGTTCAGTGTTATAGACGATCACAGGTGGGTGACGATTCGTTATCTGCTCCAGGCTCCCTTCTAGAGATATCTGACGACTAATGTTAGGTGACCGTTTGATGTTTCAGATTAGGGTCACTGTGATGTTGGCGGCGAGTCTACCCAAATCCTTTGTGTAAACCTCATACTCTATGTTAGTACGGGCTAACTTTTTGTGCTTAGTTTATCAGCTCCAAATGACTGATAAAACAGTAAAGAAGATCCATATTTAGACAGGGGGGACTCAGACTATCATTGCACTGCAGACATTTCTCAGTTTACGTACTTTTTGCTTTTGTTAGGGACATTGTTGTTCTGACCGAGGTGTAGGGAAGTCCATCATTTTAAACAAAGGTCAAAGGACGTCTATCCACTGCTTGTGTGTTAGTTTACAAGAAGGAACCAAATAACCGTAACCAACCCAGCCACCCCCCCCCCCCCCAATCTCCCCCTTCCGACAACTGCATTTCTAGTGTTAGAACAAGATTAACCATCTCCAGATGTCTTCTGCTATCGCATGCACAAACATCACCACAGTTATTGTGTTGTATAGGGACAAACATCACCACAGTTATTGTGTTGTTATAGGGACAAACATCACCACAGTTATTGTGTTGTTATAGCGACAAACATTACCACAGTTATTGTGTTGTTATAAGGACAAACATTACCACAGCTATTGTGTTGTTATAGGGACAAACATCACCACAGTTATTGTGTTGTTATAGGGACAAACATTACCACAGTTATTGTGTTGTTATAGGGACAAACATTACCACAGTTATTGTGTTGTTATAGGGACAAACATTACCATAGTTATTGTGTTGTTATAGGGACAAACATCACCACAGCTATTGTGTTGTTATAGGGACAAACATTACCACAGCTATTGTGTTGTTATAGAGACAAACATTACCACAGCTATTGTGTTGTTATAGGGACAAACATTACCACAGTTATTGTGTTGTTATAGGGACAAACATCACCACAGCTATTGTGTTGTTATAGGGATAAACATTACCACAGTTATTGTGTTGTTATAGGGACAAACATTACCATAGTTATTGTATTGTTATAAGGACAAACACCACCACAGCTATTGTGTTGTTATATGGACAAACATTACCACAGCTATTGTGTTGTTATAGAGACAAACATTACCACAGCTATTGTGTTGTTATAGGGACAAACATTACCACAGTTATTGTGTTGTTATAGGGACAGACATAACCACAGTTATTGTGTTGTTATAGGGACAGACATCACCACAGCTATTGTGTTGTTATAGGGACAAACATTACCACAGCTATTGTGTTGTTATAGAGACAAACATTACCATAGCTATTGTGCTGTTGTAGGGACAAACATCGCAACAATTATTGTGTTGTTATAGGGACAAACATCACTACATTTATTGTGTTATCACAAAAGAACCATCACAAAATTTCTTGTGCCATCACTACATTTGTCGTATTATCACAGCAGGTAAAAAAAAAAAAACCGTCACCATATATCTTTTGTTATCTCAAACATCACTATATTTATCATGTTATCACATGGTACCATCATTGCATATATTTTTGTTATAAAACCATCACTATATTTTTTTGTGCTATCACAACCATCACTACACTTCTTGTGATATCACATACACAAAAAAAACCATCACTACTAAAGCGATTATATGATCCGCGACATCACGAATTCCTTTTGTGCCGTTTGTGTAAGCGATGTGTGGACACTAATGAGAAAATGGCAGTTTAAAAAATGCTTGCAACTCAATTTTAATGTCGATTTAAATGCGAGCTAAAAGATAACGTGACCCTGTGTGGCACACATCATTTTGTCGAATTTATTGACATACGCTCCGTGAACTGTAAGTCTTACAATAGCCCGACATTTAAATCTCTAAAATTCATTGCTTTATCAACAGGGTTTAGTTATAGATAGACCACGGCGTATGAACTTACTAGAGTGCAGTGGTTTTCAACTTTCCACATCTATTTTATAGCACGTTCGGACAATACCCAGTGATGGAAAATGCACAATTGAAATAAACAAAAGAATAGAAATGGCAAAAAGTAATTTTAATGCCATAAAAAATATACTAACATCAAAACAAATAACACCAAGGCGAAAACTATGAGTAGCAAAATGTTACATCTTCTCAATATTTCTGTATGGTGCAGAAACATGGACATTAGACCAGAAAACAGAACAGAAAATTGAAGCCTTTGAAATGTGGATATATGGAAGAATTGGTAGAATGGATGGAAGGAAAAGAAAACAAACGAGGACGTTTTTAAACAACTAAAAATTAAAAGAGAACTATTAAACACAATTAGAACAAGACAAATGGAATTTTTGGGGCTTGTTAAAAGACACAACGGCCTATTAAAAGTAATATTGGAAGGGAAAATACAAGGTAAAAGAGACAGAGGCAGACCAAGACTAACATGGACGAGTAACATCAAAAGATGGACAAGTCAACCTATGACATTCTGCACCATCAAAGCAAGAGACAGAGTGGAATGGCGCTTCGTGGTAGCCAACCTTCGATGCGGAGACGGCACTAAATGATGATGACGACGTTCGGACAACTGGTCTTGCCGGCTGATCTCATTTGTTTTCAGAAGTCAAAGTTTGGACACATTTAATTTATAAGCAAGAGGAGCAATGACACGGAGCAATAAGAATAATTCTGACTTTCACAAAATAATGAGTGTGTAGAATGTAGGTAAACTTAGAGGTGTTTACCAGACAAGACTTGTGGGAGCAAAAAATGTACAGTGATACTTAGTCTAAGACATAAATGCTCGCAACAGGAATAACTAGTTCAAGACATTAATGAATGAAATAGGATGGACTAGTTCAAGACATGAATAAATAAAGTAGGAATGACTAGTTCAAGATAGGGGTTTCTGTAGCCTAGTTAGGAAAACCACTCCACTAGCTACCTACGTTCGGACAACCCGTGTTCGATTCCCGATGGTAGCAGTTTGTGAATTGTACTCGTGGTTGGCAAAATGGTACGTCTTCTCAATATTCCTGTATGGTGCAGAAACATGGACATTAGACAAGAAAACAGAACAGAAAATTGAAGCATTTGAAATGTGAATTTATAGAAGAATAGGTAGAATGGATAGAAACAAAAGATAACAAACGATGAAGTTTTAAAACAACTAAAAATAAAAAGAGAACTACTAAATACAATTAAGACAAGACAAATGAAATTTTTGGGGCTTGTTAAAAGACACAACGGCCTATTAAAAGTAATATTGGAAGGAAAAATACAAGGTAAAAGAGCAGAGCCAGACCAAGACTAACATGGAAGAGTAACATCAAAAGATGGACAAGTCAATCTATGACAACCTGCACCATCAAAGCAAGAAACAGAGTAGAATGGCGATCCATGGTAGCCAACCTTCGTTGCGGAGAAGGCACGCGATAATGATGATGCCTCGTGGTTGAAAAAAATTATCTCGCGGTAGACCCAGTGGCTGGCAGAAATGGGTACTAGGGTGGCACTCCGGATAGGTGAGGAATGGCGCCTCGCTCGTGAGTTACGATACTTGAGGCGACACAAGACATCAGTCTCCAAACACTTCTGGATAGCAGCCGTGCACAAATGTGTAAAAACCCGTGTGCTAAAACGCCGATTCAAGTTTTACCTTCTTTAGTCCAAGACATGAATGAATAAAATAGGAATGACTACCTCAAGACATGAATGAATAAAATAGGAATGACTAGCTCAAGACATGAATGAATGAAATAGGAATGACTAGCTCAAGTCATGAATGAATGAAATAGGAATGACTAGCTCAAGACATGAATTAATGAAGTAGGAATGACCAGTCAAAGACATGAATGAATAAAATAGGAATGACTAGCTCAAGACATGAATTAATGAAATAGGAATGACCAGTCAAAGACATGATTGAATAAAATAGGAATGACTAGCTCAAGACATGAATGAATGAAATTGGAATGACCAGTTAAAGACATGAATGAATGAAATAGGAGTTTTAGTCCAAGCTTGAATGAATGGAACAGGAATGATTAGTCCAAGAATGGAAAAGAAATGGAATAATGCAAATGTACAAAATGTTGAAAGTAAATTCGCGGCAGTCAATGCATTAAACTGTACACAGCGGAGCGTAATGAGCGTGTGCTAAAAAATGATGATTACTAGAATTAAGGTATAATTATATAAAGTGTATGCAACTATATGTATGTAGCCTCATATTATATGTATGGGGGCCTCGGTAGCCTAGTTGGGAAAACCACTCAACTGAACTACCGACGTTCGGACAACCCGTGTTCGATTCCCTTTGGGAGCAGTGTGAATTGTACTCGTGGTTGGAAAGAAAAAAAAAAACCCCACGGTCGACCCAGCCGTTGGCAGAAATAGGTAGCAGGGTATTACCCTGGGAAGGTGAGGAATGTCGCTTCGCATATGAGTTTCGATGCTTGAGGCGACACTATACAGAAATCTCCGAACATTTCTGGATAGGCGGCCGAGCACTTATGGGTGTAAACCCGCGTGCTAAGATGCCGGTTCAAGTCTCGTACTTTATCTTTACCTTTATGTATGTCACACAAAAGGTTTGCCAGTATTCCATATGAAGGCAAGCGTACGTTAATTAATAATTCACTGTAAAAGTCAACTGAATCTATTACGTCAAGTCGTCAATTTATTTTACATTCATTCATTGAGTGCCGAGTTTCCATGTTTCTGGACCATATAGGAATATTGAAAAGATGTAACATTTTGGTATTCTTAGTTTTAGCTCTGGTGTTATTTGTTTTGATGTTAGTTTACTTTACATGGCATTAAAATTACTTTTTGCATAACATTTGTTATAGTAATGTCATATAAATACGTTCCATTAAAATACTGCCCTGATCACTTTGAATTGTGATAATAAAAATAAATAAATCATAATAAATAGATCAACTTAGAGTAGATATCTAGAAAATGATGCAAGCATGAAGTACGCCGGTGTATCTACAGCCACATAGACAACAGTGCCGTAACATAAAGTAACGACTACTTGATTTGGGAAAGGTGACAGATATTGACATATTAAAGTCATACAACGATGTCCCTTTAGATACAAATACGACAAATAATAAAACTAATATTATAGAACTGCATACCTTCGGAATCAGGCGTGACATAAGCAAGAAGGGCGTATTGGCAAATCGGATGACGGTAGGCTTGAGATTCTTTTAGTTTCTCCTTTTGACGAGACAAGAGCCACTCTACCGCAGATAATGTCTTTTAGGTTGCATTCGACTGCAAGCGCCATAAAAGATCGTAGAGAATATATTTTGTTTTAATATAGTATTACTTCAAATATATAGAGTCAATTCTGACCTATGGGAGCAAATCATAGACAGTAGACAAACAAATGAAAAGACCATTAGAGGCCACAGAGATGGAATTTCTCAGAAAAATGTTGAAAGTTCTCTAGATAGCTAAAAAGACCAATGAAGACATTCTCAAAGAGGCCAACACAAAGAGGAAGCTCCTAAAAAACATCAGAAAGAAACAATCATCATTGTCGAGCACATCATGAGAAGAAGGAAGTTGGAATACTTGGTTACAACTGGCAAAATACGGGGAAAGAGCGATCGCATACGACAAAGAGAGAAGATACTAGATAGCATGGTGTCATGGCATGGAAAACAGTCAACAACATAATTGACACGATGGGGCATGATGATGTCATATATACTTCATACTTCAAATTATTATAAACGTAATCAATGAACGATCACATTTCATGATTTCATCACATGACATTACAAACACCCAAGAGCATAATTCAACAAACATTAGCCACAATTGTTTATCATTGATACTTTTGTTGATTGTTTATTTGTGCACTTCCAGGAAGATGATATATACGTGCCTATTCTTTTATACAATCAATGTGATTAAAAGAAGCTGTTTCACGAAATGTAAAAACTGTTGTGGTTAAAATGGAATATTCTTCTTCTTCTACCTTTCAGCTCCTGTGGAGCATAGGTCCTTATCAAACACTTTCCAAGCCGTTCTGTTTCTTGTCATTCTTTTAAGATCATTCCATATCTTCTCCATCATCTTCGTCTCTTCTTCCATCTGTCTTCTCCAAGAATATTTTGGTCTTCCTCTTTGTCTTTTTCCTTGGGGGTTCTGTAAAAGGACCTGTTGTGTAATGCTCTCAGTTGGCTTCCGCAGTGTGTGTTCTATCCAGCGCCATCCCCTTCTTTGTATCTTCTTATCCCCTGGTATTTGGCTGATACTTTTCCATATGTCTATGTTAGTGATTTTGTGCTGCAATTTCCATCCTTTTATTATGTTTAAAGCATCCACCAATGAAGGTCTGTATCTTCATGATTGTCATTTTTGTTGTTCTCCGTGTTTCACATCCATATATAGTCAGTGATAAGACTGACTTGACATTGGAGTTGAACATTTTTATTTTAGTATTTAACCTAATTCCTTTGGAGTTCCTTATGTTTCCCAGTGCAACGAATTCTCGTCTTGCTTTTCATTGGTTGGAGATCTCTTGTGAGTGCCCGATGCTCACACCGGAGTTCAGAGGGTTAAGAAGAAAAAGAACTATTATCGTTAAAACAAAAAAAAAAAAAAAAAAAAAAAAAAAAAAAAAAAAAAAAAGGTTGATCTCAGTCACTTTTCTTAGCTCCATCAAACCTTGTCAAAAAAAACATATTCTACATTGTTTATTAATTTACTTCAGCTTGAAATCTGCCGTTTCAGTGCATGCATTGGTTTTCCATATGCTGTTTTAGGTTTACATGCTTTCTCTCTATCTTTATTTTTTTATTGTTTTTATTAGTTATCTTTTATTTATTTTTTCCATTAACAATATAGATCCATTAATTGTGCTGACCTAACCAAGTTTACCCACCTCTGGTCTCTGGGTAGTGTCATCCTATGTATAGCCATCCTGTTTAACGGCAAACAAACACAAAAAAATAGGAGATCCCATGTCACGAACGTTAAAGAAACATTGACAGTTAATTATCGAAAAGAGCAGGCAAGAAAAATGGCATCTGCCAAGGCACAATTGTCAGGAAAAACGTACTCACACCAATGGATCCTACGCCGTCCAGCGGAGTTCGTGCACGTGGGTCTGGATTCTCCTTGGAGATTCTCGATTATGCTAGGGTAAAATGGGAGCAGCTATGGAATATTCCGGTGTACAGTGGTGAGATCCTAACACAATATAACATAACAGATAACATTCGAAACTTTGGGAACAATTTAAAAAGAACAATATTATGTTGTGGAGGAAACGAAAGGATGACAAAATAATATAGAAAAAAGATGCAACGATTCTTTTATATGTAACAAGAATGAGAATGCAATGAGAAATAGAGAAATGATTGTCATAAAGGCAAGATAAATGTTTTATCTTTTAATTACAGGTGTCACTCTCAGTAGTCGCAACGGATCGGAAATCTAACCAGTGTCTGACAGACCAGTCCACGGTGTGGCTAAAGAGTTTCATCTTCTACGATTTGTAGGCGTCCAGTCTGACACTTTTATTGTTTGAATACTGTTAGCTGTGGCCAGTGCCAGTCATAAACGGCCGAGTAGGGCAGTACGATGTTCTACGGTGCTTAGAATATTTATGAGCATGGTAATATAGTGATCGCGTTTATTAACGGTTTCTTGTGAAACAAAGACACAGATAAATAGATGGCGCGCGCTCAAGCAAGACAGGCAGCAGAGTAATGAGAACACATCGAAACAGATAGATAGACAACAAAACAGAACGACTAGACCCCCCCAAATAAATGGATAAATAGACATGACGGATGGAAGGACAGGTACGAATCTGGATGGGTGGATGGGTAGAAAGACACACTGATGTACAAACAGACAAATGATGAGATTGGATAAGAACTGTGTGATAAGAAATTTCATATCACCCTTGATGAAAAAAAACGTAATTATAAAGATAGCAAAGAATAAACACAAACAAATGATCGTTAGATTCCTGCTGTTAATTGATGTAATAAAATTGCCGTTACATTAATCACACTACATATTTTGTTATAAACTTCTACAACTATACTCTTTTGTTTTATTATTTACTTATTTCGTGGTGTTTACATTTAGATAGAACAACTTACATGACAGTAAATGACATGAATATTTTTTTGGTATTTCATAAGGATTAAGTTATTACATTTTTTTTTAAATTTCGATTATAATGGAAAAGGTAGCCGTATGTAAATAAGACATGGTTTCGATATCTTGTAATTCTTCTTCTCTTTCTCTCTCTCCCCCCCCCCCCACTTTATTTGCTTTGAAATATTAATAACGATTGTCTGAACGCAACAGTCAACCACAATTTCGTGCACTACTGCACTGTTTCTTCTCAAGTCGGATAGACTGCACTTCAACATCGCAAACAAAAAGGGGGGGGGGGGCGATGAAATCCCAAAAGGAAAGCAATGAAGACATAAAAATATGACGGTGCAAAGTCGAAAGCAGCAGGCGGAAAGCCGTCAAGTTGGCGACCTTGCTGCAATCTTTCACTCTACGTCATTGTTTTGACCAAAAAAAAGGAAGATGGAAATGACATTTATAAGATGTTATCCACTATTAAAATGCAACGGCATCACCGAGTTACAAGTAAAACCAACTCGTTCCATCCCCCTGATATAGTTACCAAACAATACACGAGCAGTGACTATGATGCTATATAATATCATAGTGCATCAGGCTACACTACATTACATTGCAATAAATTACACTACATTGCGTTAAATTGCACAATATTACATTACACTACACTAAATTACACTACACTAAATTACACAAATTTACATCACACAACGTTACACTACACTATACTGCATCACACTACATTCTATTACACTATACTGCATCACACTACATTCCATTACACTACGCTACATTACACTACACCACATTACACCAAACCACACCACACTACGGTATACTACACCACACTACACTACACCACACTACGCTACACCACCACACTACACTACACCACATTACACTACACAACACCACACCACACTACACCACTCAACACCACACTAAACCACACCACTAGTACAAATCTCCGTATCAGGTATTCATGGTGACTTGGTTGCCTTGGATGTGAAATGTCGGATTCGAGAACCCATTGACTTCCGCTATTCTCTCCTACCAGACCACCATCACATTTTGTGTACACAAGAGTATTATTGAATGATTGTGTGCGGTTTTCTCTTTCCATAAGGTTGTGTTTGTCAATATTGCTTTTTTTTTTTTTTTGTATTTTTTTTTTAACGTTGTACACTTGATAACTAATGACTGATTCTCAAAATTATGGTACATGCGAATGAAATGACAGGTGCGAATACGAACGGGTGGTCACCCTAACTGATTTTTAAAACTGCGGTACGCTTCAACACTAATAACTGGTTTTCAAACTTGTAGTATACTTGGACACCAATAACTGGTTTTCAAAATTGTGGTATATCTGAACACCAATAACTGGTTTTCAAAATTGTGATATACCTGGACACCAATAACTGGTTTTCAAAATTGTGGTATACCTGGACACCAATAACTGGTTTTCAAAATTGTGATATACCTGGACACCAATAACTGGTTTTCAAACTTGTAGTATACTTGGACACCAATAATTGGTATTCAAAATTGTGGTATACCTGAACACCAATAACTGGTTTTCAAAATTGTGATATACCTGGACACCAATAACTGGTTTTCAAAATTGTGGTATACCTGGACACCAATAACTGGTTTTCAAAATTGTGATATACCTGGACACCAATAACTGGTTTTTAAAATTGTGGTATACCTGGACACCAATAACTGGTTTTCAAAATTGTGATATACCTGGACACCAATAACTGGTTTTCAAAATTGTAGTATACCTGGACACCAATAACTGGTTTTCAAAATTGTAGCACACTTGGATACCAATAACTGGTTTTCAAAATTGTGGTATACCTGGACACCAATAACTAGTTTTCAAAATTGTGGTATACCTGGACACCCATAACTGGTTTTCAAAAATGTGATATACCTGGACACCAATAACTGGTTTTCAAATTGTGGTATACCTGGACACCAATAACTGGTTTTCAAATCTATCAAACAAAGTGACACAGATTATTAATTATTTAGAATATTATGTAAGCAGATGTTCCAATAATTTAAGTAACGAACTCAAACATTAATGATGAGAACATGATAAGCAAAGAAAACAGTTTAAGTTATTTACTGCACCACATTCAAAATAGTTCTTTCGCTGTTAAAGATTTGCTTTTTTTTGTTAATATCTGCAAATAATGTATGACACTACCTGTAAATAATATATGACAACACCTGCAAATAATATATGACAATACATGTAAATAATATATGACAATAAAAAAGTAAAGTACCCCCGTCACGCCAAGTGGCGTATAGGGAAATATGGTGTTAGTGACCCTATATTTTACAGACCTTCAGCACATGATTTTTGGGGTAATGTGGTCGGTATTACGCCCGTGCTATATATGACAATACCTGTAAATAATTTATGACAATACCTGTAAATAATTTATGACAACACATGTAAATAATATATGACAACACCTGCAAAATAATATATGAAAATACCTGTAAATAATATAAAACAATACATGTAAAGAATATAAAACAATACCTGCAAATAATATATGACAATACCTGTAAATAATATATGACAATACCTGCAAATAATACATGACAATACCTGCAAATAATATATGACAATACCTGTAAATACTATATGACAATACCTGCAAATAATATATGACAATACCTGCAAATAATATATGACAATACCTGCAAAGTAATATATATACATATATATATATATATATATATATATATATATATATATATATATATATATATATATATATACAACAATATCGAAAAACAACATAGCCTGTAACAATCAATATTCGACCTTAATCAAGTGCAGAAGAGACTTCAGCACAACAATTGTATACCTTTTCCAGTTCACGTACATTTAGCAAAGGGGCTCCAATAATTGAAAAGAAACACCAAAATTGTTACAAGATCTAAGAGCTTCCTAAAAATACATTAGATTGAGTATTGAGATTTCTGTTCCCAAATTCTTAATTGAAAATCTAAATTATTGATTTAAAAAGATTACCAGCTACATTTTTATCTTTGTTTTAATTTTATTCTTGAACGTGTTTGATGCTTTTCCTTTTATATATATTCCCCCCCCCCCACCTTTTCCCATAAATTAAATTTCCACATCACGGCATATTGAATCAAAAATATCACAAGAGACATATGCACAACAGAATAAAGTGATGCATAGAAGATTTAACAACTGACAAGCAAATAGGAAATGCAACATATACCGAAAAGGAAATTGTTAAAGAAGTAAAAGGTTGTTAATGAATTTATTAAACGAATAAGTGCTTTAAAAAAAAAAAAAACTTACATTATACTGCTAATATGTGCATATTTTAATTCAGATAATCTTGATGGGCGGAGCTAGATAACACAAGCAGAATAATACATAAAATATAGTATAAATGAAAGAAGAAATGACGTCAGGAAACTATAGTTTCGTTTTAAGTAATAACAGTTCAAGTTAATCCCTTTGCGTCATCTGCAGTTTCTTTGAAAAATTCAAGACTTTTTTTTTTTCTGAGTGAACTCCGCCTCCTGATTAAAGTCTCAGTTTCTTATGGGAGAAAAAATATATTGGCTTTAATTTGAGGACCCACTTTGTAAGTACTGACACAGGCATACATCAGAAACCCACGCCAAACCTTCAGAAAGAATAAGCGGTAACTTCAAAAGAGATTTTCATTTTCTATTGCGCTGGTCGATTTGTGCCAACCAGGGGACAGCCCACAATCGATCGATACGATCGTGAATGACAGCCTGTCACAGCAAACCGCCACAAATAATCCCTTTACAAGATCATGATTTGGGGGAGGAGCTTAGAATGTTCGTGTCCTCAATTGTGATTGGATGAAGATGTCACCGCCCAAGTGTTGAAGTGGTTGGGGAATATATTGACAGTTTCGTCTCTTATCGGGGTATATTTTCACAACGCTTCTAAAGGACTTGCTTTACGAGTTAACAGTGGGCCGGTACAACAAGACCTAGTGTTTGCGCAAGTGGTGAAGTTTAGAACTCAGTCAAACAGTCGCTACTTTGCCCTTAGGCACAGAGGGGGTTTTCGAAGCAGCAAGATTAATAATATTAATAATTGCATATGTGAAGTGAGTGTGTACGTGTGTGTTCTCCTATCAAACACTAGCAATTGGATCCAAGACGCGCCTAGGAGTTTGTTTTTCCTTGCTAATGTTTGATTTTTGCTGACATAATTTACAACCCAAATCGCAAACTTTTTGTTTAGAAAGTCGGAAGTTTTACTGTTTAAAAAAAAATTGATATTTTATTATTGGGGGAAAAAAAATCATATTCAGACTATAGCGATATCACTAGTTTAAATCGTAGTTTTGTATGTGATCTTAAACAAAGTTGTAGATATTAAAGATATCAGTTGGGGAGTACATAAAAAAAAGTGAGATCTTTTTACTGTGAGTTCATCCATGGATTTTTTAAGAAATCATTTCTTGGATTTGATTATACAGGCGAAACACATTAATTGAAAGTGACCTACATGTTTACAAAGTGTCAACATTTTCGTGTATTATTCACCACGAATTCAGCAATGGTACGTGTTACTAGGTGAACAATACAATCATAAACTGTCACAGACAACAGGTATAAAAACTACCTGCGCTGCAGTATACATTTCTGTAAGGTAAGTAATCCATGCTTTTTTTCCCCCTTCTTTGTTATGAATAATTGGATAATTTCTACCGTCTCCTGTTCGTCAAATAATGACATACAACTGTATAGTATTCATGCAAGCCCGGGAGACGAAATGTTTAATTGTTCTCAGTCTGTCATTCCATGTCATGATACTTTCTGAAAGGTTAGATCAATCAAAATTACAAGAATCGTCTGATGGGTCTCGCGCTAAGATTATTTTGTGGGTGAGTCAACACTGAAATTGTCTTACCCAAGTGAGTTATTTTGTGGGTGAGTCAACACCGAAATTGTCTTACCCAAGTGAGTTATTTTGTGGCAATAATTGTCCTCGCTACCCTACCCCCACTTTAACTCTTCAACCAAACACACACTTTCGGAAACAGTACTAAAGTAATAAGCTGTTAATGATCTAAAATAATTATAAAATTAACTAATCTAAGTATACCAATCTAAACTTACTAGTATATAAATATATTAATTGGAATGTTAAACAGTAGACGTGTGTAGGTCCTACATATTGTCAAGAATTATTATAGATATGCTATGTCTTGACACAAAGGGGAGATAATATCAAATTAAAAAAATTACCAACCTGTTTTGTCATGATAGATATAGCTTCTTATATAGAGTTAATGTTATAAACAATTCACTGATTTTAATTAAACAGTTAAAGTACATCATATAAACACTGTATATGTGCAGTATATATTATTAACTGACTAGCATTATATTATATTAAAATCATTATTGATATCGCACATAGTATGTTCAGTGATTTAGTTAATACTATTCAAGGAATAAAAATACTTCGGAATTCTTCATTCTCGATTTCTTTTAAGAAATATTAAACAACGTTTTTAATTGGACAAAGGAAAAAAAGAAAGACAAACAAATCGATCTATTAAATTAATCAAACGATGTGATCGTAACACGAAAAGTATCCCAGTAACTGCACACTAATTAAAGCTGCTGTTGCCCGCTATAAATTTATTTCTCTTTTATTACTTAAAAAAACTGTTGTTCAAAACTTCCTTAGAAATGAAGCAATCAGTTCCAGCAATCTAACTGTTGCTTTTCTTTTTATATTTCCTATTCGAGAAAGTCATAGTACGTCCTATCATTAAGTTAATGTTATATGTCGCTGTCTTCTATGTAGTTAGAGATAGAACTAAGTGATCGCGATTTCTGGTTTTGAAGTCAAATTCAGCAGCGTTGGAAGTCATTTGTTACAAATAAATTCTATAACAAACACACAACAGTAATACATAGTAAACATTAACATATGAGGAAAGGGAGAAAATATCTAACAGTCGTCATAACTTCGAGGTTAATTAATAATATTGACACAAGTACATACAAACATCTTTGAAGTGTTAAACTTAAAATAACTTAACGTTAAAATGAAAAAAAAAAATAGATGTTCAAGTCATAGCTTTGACCCACATCAACTAAAATAGCATTCTTGCACACATTTATCGAGTTATATATTTGATCAACCCAGGACAAAATCATTTATATTTCTTAATTTAATTCCTTGACTTTGGTCTAGCTACAGTTATTAAAATATTTACCAAAAATTTACAATCTACAAAACTGTTGTAAATATAAAGATACGATTTACACAGAAACGTTGTTTTCTTCGTATGAACGTTCTGCTATAAAACAACTTTACCGTCTATGCTAATGTAAATCATCATATTTGTCACTTATGAGTTATCTCACGATACTGTCAACGACCGCTGATGGACAGATGTCCTACAGTTACAGTAACCACAAACAACACCTGACTTATCGAGCCTTCTTGTTATAACTGGATAATACATCCCTTATAATAACTATGGATTCCAGTTAACAACTTGTCTATCTACATTGTCACGTTATTTCTTCAGTTGTATCAGTCTTCAACTTCTCTGTATTATTAATTCATGTTGTTCCTTATTTTGACATGTTTTCATTGCATTTCTTCAATACTTTCTCATTTATTCTTTAAGTTATACTTTTAACTCATCATGAAAATTCATACTTGAATATGTAGGCTTCGTTTCTGAACAAGAAAATGAAATGTATAGGGTTTAGATTTAAGTCATAGAGCGCGGAGAATATTATTCGGGTTTTCTCGTACTTGAGACAGAATATTATAAGCACATTCACGACACGTATCAGTCAATCAAGTTTGAAAAATTGGCTCTTCTAGTCTGAAAGGTTTGCAATAAAAAGAATAACTGACCATCTGCTTTCACACCCCCCCCACCCCCATTTTAAAAAAAACTACATTTATTTATTATCGAGAATTCAAACACTTCACAATAAATGGTTGGCCTTATTTTTGGCGAGGCGGTATCCGCTTTCTAGGTAGACCGCAACTAACATACAAATTGTTGTGAAAACTAATTTTTTTCTCTTAAAATGTAGTATCATTTCCGTATAATTGTACACACCAACTTCAAATTCTTTTGTCCCTGCGATGAGCCCGCCGTTGTTTTATGAACTGACGTTATGTCAGCGGTTAGCAACTCTCGGAGATATATCTTAATGGGCGCAGGAGCTGCGCTGCACATAATACATCTTTGTTATAACCAATATAATTGCTTAAAATATACATTTACGAAACATGGATACTCAGCGAGAGCTGTAATTTCGGTCCCAGGACTAATTATCTCAGTTGTCTTCCATGCTTTCCTTGTAATGGCTTCTTCATTATTTACGTTTGATGGATTATCGCTATTTCTGTTATTCATTTTTTGCTACTCGTCCACCAGCGCGAAACCGTCAATTCGATATTCCAGCAATTTCCCAGTGCGTAAGCAGTGAAGTGTCGCGGGATGAGAGGATAAACGGTTTCTGATCCGGAGAGCACGGATTCGTTATACTGTGCTGCCGAAATACTTCGTCCGCGTACTAAGAACGTATTCAGACGTTATACATTTGAGGCACCAATAATACGTTTCATGAAGGACGACATAATATAGATCATTTCGTTTCAGAGAATACTAATATTTAATAACACAGACTAAGGTACTTGACACCAAGAAAGTGTCATTTACTTGTCATTATTTTCTCTTCCTTTCAGTACAATATTCCTAGTAATACACAGCTGTTTGATTTCATATTATAATGATATTTTAGTTCCAATCTTCGAAGTTTAGCAGCTTTTACGCGTGATATTGTACGCCTAGTCAACATCATCATCAAGTACAATGCCTGCTGGCGTAGGTGATCATGTCTCTCCACAACTTTCGATCTCGACAGTTATTTATCATTTCTGTTGTTGACCTTCTGCCAAGCCATTTTCTTAAGCTGTCTGGTATCTTTTCTTTTTGCTTCCCTCTCTCTCCGTCCCTCAAATTTCCCAGTTGTTACAATATATTCCAATTGTTCTCTTCTCATTATATGGCCACAAAATGATGATTGTTTCTTCTTTATATTGGAAATTAGCTCTCTCTTTGCTTGGCCTCTTTCAGAACGTTTTCATTACTCTTCTTAGCAGTCTATTGTATTCTCAACATTCTTCTTTAAAACCGCATTTCTACAGACTCCAGTATATGATCACCACCGTTTCTGTTAACTCTCACTCCTTGAGACTGTTGTTGTGACATAAAAATGACAGATCGATATTTTCAAGAATCGAGAACTGGCGCTATAGTAAGCTGAACCCAAATGAACAAGAGTTAGAAGAGCGTCGTCTTTGTCCATTGTAACCAGCGCTCTTTATTTTCTCTCTAGTTCAGTTCAGTAGAGAAAAAAAAGCGTTCCGTCACGCAAAGTGGCGTATAGGAAATATGGTGTTGGTAACCACAATTTTTACAGACCTTCGGCACATGATTTTTTTGGGTAATATGGTCGGTATTACGCTCGTGCCGTTTTACTTTCCCAGGAGAAAACAATCAGGTACCCGTTTAAGACTGGGTGAACCCGGAAGCCGTCGATCAGGATCGAACCTGACCTCTTGTCCCTTGTAGTCAAGTTCACTATCCAATAAGCTATCGCAACTCCCAGTTCAGTGGACAAGATTAAAGTAACCGTTAAGGCAGACCTCATCAGCTGACACAAATGAGACTATAAAGAAGTCAAGTTTGCTACGACCTAAATTATCATTCTAGCTGATGGAGTCTATTGTTATACGCACTTAACCTTTTCAAAGATGACACTCTAGCGGCTATTAAAATAACTGATAAGACGTCCGTGTTCAGGTGACTGTATGTGAATATGAATTCAAATAAAGAAATGCATACATATAAACATAAATACATGGGCACTTGTTATAATGTTCACTAATTTTTTTAATTATGATCATAACATTATATAATAATCAGTTTAAAAGTGCATGTATGTATTCTGTGAGTTATTTGATTACAATTGGTGGACATGTTATTGTACTACGAGTAACCGCTGTACCTCAGCGGTTATTGAAATGAACATTAAAGACAAGGTTCTGGTTAGATTATGATCGACAGGTTCACCCCCGCCTTAAATCTAATTTGGTACTGGATTATTATTTTTTTCTGGGAAAGAAAACCCTTTGAAATAAAAACTCACACCCGAACACCTCGCATCCACTACATTGGATAAGCCGCCTTTATTCTACGGTCCTGTTCCCTAGCAGATCCCAGTAATAGGGAAATGCCTCAAAGATAATTTAAAATGTTTGCCTTGTTTGGGTAACATCCATCATTGATTGAGTTACGGTGCTCATACTCCCTTGTTTTCTCCCTCTCCCCACTTGTTTTATTATTATTATATCATCATCAAGTACCATACCTACTGGCGTAGGTGATCATGTCTCTCCACAAATTTCGATCTCGACAGTTATTTATCATTTATGTTGTTGACCTTCTGCCAAGCCATACTCTTAAGCTGTCTAGTATCTTTTCTAGTATGCTTTCTAAAATTTTGATTATTTCTTGGTGCATTACTTTGTCAAATGCTTTGGTATAATCTACTAAATATAGGTATATATCTGTTTTCACCTCTATGGCTCTTTCTACAAAATATGTTATGATGTATATGGCATTGCTCGTTCCTTTACCTCTAACAAAACCACACTGTTCATCGCTAATTTCTGGACTGATTTTGTTTCGCACTCTTCGCATGATGATTCTTAGTAATATCTTAGTCATGTAACGCATAAAGCTTATTGTGCGTTGATCATCGCATTCATATCTAATCATATCATATTTTTCTCGATTTTCATATATAAACTATTATTAATAGTATTATGTGTTTAATAATATAAACGTTAAGATATATAATAAAACAATTAACAATTCTTTGTCAGGAATAATTTATTTACGTATATTTTTAATGCAAATAATTCCCCATATTTCACAGTAAGTTTTTTTTCTGTAGAATATTACAGTCATTTCATACATTTTTCTTAAAAAAATTATGACGTAATGTTGTTTCGACTATTGTGAACAGCAATCGTACTCCGAAACAAATATTGTATGACGAATTTAAGAACGGAAAGAGACCAAAGGGCAGACCAGTGCTGAGATATAAGGGTGTTTGCAGGGCTTCCTTGAGTGAATTCTCTATCGGTGAATGAAACTGGGGAAATCTGGCTGCAGATTGTAGCACATGGAGAATAATAATTTTAAAAAATGACACAGCATCTTTCGAGGCAGTGCTGATATCAAATTCAGAAGACAAAAGGGCGGGAGAAAGGAGACGAGGCCAGGCACCTCGAATACATCTTGTTCGCTCTGTGGCCGGGTTTCTCTATCCAATATTAGCAGACTCAGCCACGAGAAAAGCTGTTCAACAAAGCAGCATTCAGAATTATACACTGCCATTTTTACCATACTACTGGCTGATCATGATTGTTTGCTACCAATCGTCTTTCAAGACACAAAGGGCCATCCATATAACTATTGTGAAATAATTCGGTACAGTTTTCTTAGGAATTCATTCACTGTAATATTCATTTTTTGTTTAAGCAACAAATTTATAACTTCTCTATTATAGTCGCAAAAATGATGAAATAATCTGAAACTACAATGCGAATGAATACTTTTACATTAGCTATTATTAGTGCAATCACTACACCCGCTGTGGTTTTACCAGATACACTATATGCAGTATCAGTCACACCCATTAGATCAATACGTTTTATTTAATTTTGTTAAACGTGAAACCTTAAAAGAAGAAGACACTACAAATAATAGTCTAAAATAATGTGAGAAACTGATGCATGTAAATGATGCATACCGTGACATTGGCATATGGAGAAATGTTATTGCCTAATTGTTACGTTCCTTTCCATCCACATATTAATAGCTGACGACGCCTCGACGAACATTGTCAAGTCAAAAACATCAGTTAACACCATTTTTATTAATTTTTTTTTCTTTTTTTTTTTAATGAATATCACTACTCCCCTGAGTAGTCTGTCTTAGCTAATTACCATCAACTTAGATTTTTTTAGAAAGTTTCAAGTTCTTCTGTCCTATTTTCTTCTATCTGATTTTTTTTTTTTAAATTAAAAAAATAGAAACATTTTGACGAGATAGCTTATACATTTCATGTAAAAACTGATTAAAATGGTGATGGTCGATGTCTGTCATCACACAACCAGAACGTATCAAACTTTCACAACTTGACGAGTACCCACTTTTTTTTTGTTTCTCTCAAAGATTGCAAGTGTACTTTTCTCTTCTGTTTTTCAAACATTCTACCGATTTAATAAATTATTTTAATATATTTTTTTTAATTTGTCAGCAATTGTACATCAATAACCAATAGAGCTGTACATCAATAAAATTGTACATCAATAAAGTCGTACATTAATAAAGTTGTACATCGATAAAGTTGTACATTAATAAAGTTGTACATTAATAAAGGTGTACATCGATAAAGTTGTACATTAATAAAGGTGTACATCGATAATAAACAGATACACTTCAACTTTTTGACTACCCTATTTGGATGAATGTTGACACGATATCAGCGAATAAAATCCACCGATAAATATATTTCCAAGAAACTGAAGCAGAAGATACAAAATGAATTTGTTCATGCTACTAAATCCATACTATAGATGAAAATAAAATAAATGCAACAATAAATTTACGGCATAAATAGTGAAAACATAACATTAAAACTGAAATACTGTTAATAATAACAACCCTAGTATAATTTTCCTAGGTGGGACAATGGAAACATCTATCTAGAAGTTAGTCCACTAGCATACATTAAATAAACTTAGGGTCAACTAGTATAAAACAATAATCAAAACAAAAGTAAACCAAATTAAGATATAGCGCAAAGTAGGACATTTCTATCTATTGACCTTTCGAGCCGTAACCGGCCCATAGGGCGTAGACCAAGATACACCTTCTCCTATATGAATTTTTGTTCTAGCAGTTTTCTTTTAAAGATATTTTATCAAATCTCGCCATCTGTCTCTGTTCTGTGCAAGCAGTTCTATCTCATTGAGGGAGCCGATTCCTGCTGCTCTTGCCTCTCTCATCAATGTTCTTCTCAGTGTCTCCCTGGGTCTTCCTCTTTTTCTTTTACCTGTTGTTTCCCATATGAGGGCTTGCTTTGCTATTCGATTATTATCTCTTCTCATCACATGTCCAACGTATGACCATCGTCTTTTCTTTATTACTGAAGATATTAGTGGTTGATTGGCGATTTCTCTAATTTAGGACATTTAGAGCAACATATTATATCACATTGGGATAAATTCTCATAGGGAACCTTACATACGAGACTATCTAGTAATATAAAAAACAATATTATAAATGTTACTCCTCTTTTACTTTAGTGATTAAATTCTGAACAAATGAGTTTTGGGGCCCTCAAAGTGAGGATAATAAATGAGGCTATTGCTAGATTGTCGCAACTAAAGACGTTCTGGGGTCCTCAAGGTAAGGATAATAAATGAGGCTATTGCTAGATTGTCGCAACTAAAGACGTTCTGGGGTCCTCAAGGTAAGGATAATAAATGAGGCTATTGCTTGATTGTCGCAAGTGAAAGGGTTCCGGGGCCCTCGATGGTAAGGATAATGAAGCCATTGCTAGATTGTCGGACCGTTCCGTAGCGGGGCCCTCGATGATCAACAGCTCTCAATATCTTCATCTACACTTGTTTTATGATTACAGACATGGCATTAAAGCCACGTCTTCTTTTTGGCGTAGATGATCATCACATTTCATATTCTATTGTATAATGCGTATCATTTTCACTCTCTACTGTCTTCCATGCCTGGATGTCCAGTATTTACTTTCTGTGTTATTCACAATCCCCTCCCTATATATTACTAGAAGTGTGTTAAATATAACGACCATATCTACCATTTGTTTGTCTGCTGTAAGTTAAATAACTGCAAACAGATGTTTAGTTCAGTGATAAGGGTCGCTTGAGAATGTCTCTATTTTGTTAGAGCTTCGTATTTGCGTGCCTGTGTTCGTCCGATGACTAAAGGAGTACACCTCTTCATCATTCGCTCTGAAATGGACGTTATGTGGGCGTGTCTGCGTTGTGTTTTGGTTTGCAGTGTACCCGTGATATTCGCGCCTTTCGGCTCAACACATCCGACTTCAGCACGCCATTTTCGGGTACCGGGTTGTCTTCTCTCTTCAATCCCTACTCGCTTGGCCATACTAGACATGTTAGTCTGTTACTAGAGGCACCACGGAGAGGTGGAGCAGGGTCTGGATGGTTCTGGTTCACCTATCCTGGCGCAAGCCATCAGCTATGGGCCGTTGACAACTTCCAGCTCTGCTGCTGTGAGAAACGCCTTTGCCTCCGCTTCCTATTTGGTAACAATCTACTCCAGGACATGCCTGATATACTTGGTACTGTTTTAACGTGACCTACGTT
Organism: Megaustenia siamemsis; assembly: GCA_032433765.1. Classification (NCBI taxonomy): domain Eukaryota; kingdom Metazoa; phylum Mollusca; class Gastropoda; order Stylommatophora; family Ariophantidae; genus Megaustenia; species Megaustenia siamemsis. The sequence continues at coordinate 43,994,641 of JAVIAB010000124.1, read as the reverse complement.
TTCTGTCCATTTTAGATTTGAAATCACTATTGTAATTGTTGCTATAATTGTTCTTGTTGGAATGCTTCACTTCTTCCTTGCAAACTTACTTGCTTTATTAATTTAACGGTATGTAGCATTTCCCAATGAATGTTTTTTTTTTTTTCTAAACTTGTTTAACAAATTTCCCTTTTCGCATTAAAGTTCTTACGGGGAATGTATTAGTACTCATATTTGTCAATAAGTAAGCAAAGTAAAGTACCCCCGTCACGCCAAGTGGCGCATAGGGAATATGGTGTTAGTGACCATACATTTTACAGACTCTCGGCACATGATTTTTAGAGGGTAATGTGGTCGGTATTACGCCCGTGCCGCTTTACTTTCCCAGAAAAAAAATCCGGTACCCATTAAAGGCTGGGTGAACCTGAAGCCGTCGGTTGGGATCGAACCCTACCTCTTGTCCTTTGTAGTCCAGTTCACTAACCACTGAGCTATCGTGGCTCCCATTTGTCAATAACCAACGACACAATTTACGTTGTGGTCAACATCACGTCAATTTGCCAACTTTTCCGAGAAACGATTTCTCATTTTCAACAGCCGGGCTTTTACACAGACATTTCGTCACATCTGAGAACTGGACCTAGACTAATTGTACGGGAACCGAAGCTTTCATCCTCATGTTGTGATTGTTAACCTTTACAATTAGTGTACCACGTCACTAAGCTCAATCCCATGTGGGTTGCTTTTGATGAATTAACCCAACAAAATTATGACTTTTTCTCTTTGTTATAATTTTTTAACACTAATGTCTCTGTTTATTGATGCTTTCGATTCTTAGAATATAACACATAAATTCTGTGCTGTTCTTCTGTTCCGTTTGATATGATTTTTATTTTATTATTACTACGTGTGGTTTCCAAACAATGCTTCAATGATTTTTCTCTTTAGCCTGAAGCAATGGTGACTTATTGGTTTGCGCTATGAACGTGTGTGACCAGGTTTTCCAGGTTCATTTATCGAATGTGACATATTGTCTCCGACCGATCTGGCTCGAGATTAAACCACTTCAATAACATAAGTAGTGAAGAGATGGGAAAGAATGTCAGTTTGGGGTGACGCTATTTACACAACATATTACTTGATCTGTGGTCATGGAATATTAACAAGTATCACTATGTTATTATTTTTTTAAAAATATACTAACATCAAAACAACTAACACCAGGGCTAAACCTAAGAAGAGCAAAATGTTATATCTTTTCAACATTCCTGTATTGTGAAGAAACATGGACATTAGACAAGAAATCAGAAAAGAAAATTGAAGCTTTTGAAATGTGGATTTATAGAATATTAGGAAGAATTGGATGGAAAGAAAAGAAAACAAAATATGAAGTCTTAAAGCAACTAAAAATGAAAAGCTACTAAACACAATTCAAACAAGACAAATGAAATTTTTGGTGCATGTTTAAAAGACACAGCAGCCTATTAAAAGTAATCTTGGAAGGGGAAATACAAGGTAAAAGAGGCAGAGACAGACCAAGACTAACATGGACGAGTAACGTCTAAAGATTGACAAGTCAGTATTTTCACAACCCACACCACCAAAGCAAGAGACAGCACGGAATGACGCTCCATGGTAGCTAACCTTCGATGTGGAGACGGCACTCGATGATGATTTCCCACACAATGTAATGCATGCTGATAATCTTTAAACTTATCCTTACTTACTGGCCAATAATTCATAATTGCGATCTTATTTAACGCTGTATCTATTTAGATAGTTGTACAACTGCAGACGTGTTTGCTCTCGGGGCTGCACCAGTTTTCTATTAGTTTGACTTAAGTATCTCTGTCACGATACGTGCTGCTTTGGTTTGCAGATGGTTTATTTTGTATACATTTTATAAAGAATCGTTTTAATCAACGTCCTAATGGCACTTGGAGAAGATTAGTGAAACGGCTAATAGAAAAAGAGCTAATTAAAAAAATTATGGAGAAACAATCATCATTTTTTTTTGCCATGAACCGCTGGAATATATTGTGACAACTGGGAAAATTGAGGGACGAAGAGATAGAGGGAAGCAAAGAGAAAAATATACAAGACAGCGTAAGAGAATGGCTAAGCAGAAGGTCAACAACATAAATGATAAATAACTGTTGAGATCGAAAGTTGTGGAGAGACATGATCACCTACGCCAGCAGGCATGGTTGTTGATGGTGATGATGAATCTATCTATTGACCTTTCGAGCCGTAACCGGCCCATAGGGCGTAGACCAAGATACACCTTCTCCTATATGAATTTTTGTTCTAGCAGTTTTCTTTTAAAGATATTTTATCAAATCTCGCCATCTGTCTCTGTTCTGTGCAAGCAGTTCTATCTCATTGAGGGAGCCGATTCCTGCTGCTCTTGCCTCTCTCATCAATGTTCTTCTCAGTGTCTCCCTGGGTCTTCCTCTTTTTCTTTTACCTGTTGTTTCCCATATGAGGGCTTGCTTTGCTATTCGATTATTATCTCTTCTCATCACATGTCCAACGTATGACCATCGTCTTTTCTTTATTACTGAAGATATTAGTGGTTGATTGGCGATTTCTCTAATTTCCTCGTTTGTTTTGAATTCGTTCCATTCTATACCAAGTATTTTCCTTAGACATTTATTTTCGAATGCGTTCAACTTTGTTTCTATATCTCTTGTTGTTTTCCAGCTTTCACACGCATACGTAAGGGTTGATAGTACATTTGATTTGAATAGCCTAAGTTTTGTGTTTGTGCTAATGAGTTTTGATTTCCACAACTTTTCAAGGCTTCTGAAAGACATTGCTGCTTTAGCCAGTCTGATTCTAATTTCTTTGCTCGTATCCCCTTCTCGATCAATGTGACTTCCAAGATAGATAAAGTGATCGATCTCTTCTACTGGTTTGTTTTCCATGTATATTTTGTCACTTGTTGGAATTAAACTTGTTGGATGATGAATGGTACTAGATTATTTTCTTCGTGATTGATTACACATTTTGAACACAATTATGTAGTCATTACCATTTGTTCCATGTTGTGCAGGGTTCTGGTTGGTTTTATGATAAATAAGGGTATAATCATCTCGCAGCTGCAGTTTAACATGTTGTTTGTTTGGATAATGAAAAGGTAGTGCTTGTTTTTTCTCTCTCCCTTATTTTTAGCGTTCTTGAACCCACAATGAGTTATACATCGAAACGATAAAGTGGTGTAACAATTTATTTTTTTAATTACCGATATATGTTCTTGAGCTTTCATAAGTCGCTTAATGAATCTACCAGTGCTGCCATTTACTATGTGGCCCCAGTGTATGCGAGTCACTTACACGGATCAATGTAGAAATGTAAGTAAAGGTAGTTCAATGATAACAGACAGTACAACTGTTCATCTTCTTCTTCTGCGATCAGCTATTGTTATACATTTAGACATTTAGACCAGCTTGGGTCACCAAGACGGTCCCGTGCGTTTGAGGCCATATCTAGCTCCCCACAGCTTGTAGCCTAGCGTTGTTTGTGTGGGGAATAAACCTGTTTATCAATTAGGGACGCTACAACTGTTCATCAACTTGGGGCACCACAACTGTTCATTAATTAGGGGCATAAACTATTCATCAATTAAGGGCACTATAACTGTTCATCAACTGGGGGCACTACAACAGTTCATCAACTAGGGCACAACTGTTCATTAATTAGGGACATAAACTGTTAATCAATTAAGGGCACTATAACTGTTCATCAATTGGGGGCGCTACAACTGTTCATCAACTGGGGCGCTACAACTGTTCATTAATTAGGGGCAGTAGAACTGTTCATTAATTAGGGGCATAAAACTGTTCATCAATTTTGGGCGCTACAACTGTTCATTAATTAGGGGCGCTACACCTGTTCATTAATTAGGGGCATACAACTGTTCATCAATTAGGGGCGTTACAACTGTTCATCAATTAGGGGCGCTACAACTGTTCATTAATTAGGGGCATAAAACTGTTCATCCATTAGGGGCGTTACAGCTGTTCATTAATTAGGGGCGTAAAACTGTTCATTAGCTAGGTGCACTACAACAGTTCATTAATTATGGGCATAAACTGTTCATCAATTAGGGCACTACAACTGTTCATCAATTAGGGGCGCTACAACTGTTCATCAATTAGGGGCGCTACAACTGTTCATCAATTAGGGGCGCTACAACTGTTCATCAATTAGGGGCGCTACAACTGTTCATTATTTAGGGACACTACAACTGTTCATCAATTAGGGGCGCTACAACTGTTCATTATTTAGGGACACTACAACTGTACATCAACTAGGGGCACTACAACTGTTGGTCAACTAGGGGCACTACAACTGTCGTCAACTAGGGGCGCTACAACTGTTCATCAATTAGGGGCACTACAACTGTTCGTCAACTAGGGGCACTACAACTGTACATCAACTAGGGGCACTACAACTGTTGGTCAACTAGGGGCACTACAACTGTCGTCAACTAGGGGCACTACAACTGATCATCAGTTAGGGACACAGCTACTAACTAAACACCTTGGTTATCTCTTATCACCACACATACTCAGATCTTACCAACCATAATAATGATCTTACTGCTATCGAAGGTCCTGAGAAACGACGTGGGGAACTGCCATTTTTTTCTGGGACTTCCAGGCTTTGCTGAAGAAGTTGGGTCTTTGTGTATCCCACTGCAATCTGATATCTTCTATATCAACACATCTGACCACCGCGGGGACACAGGCAATACTCACCTAGTTAGCCAGTTTTCACGCAAGTCCTTACTATAAGGGGCCAAATAATAGGAGGGTATTGACACGCTGTGGATCGTTGACCCTGCCTAGTGATTCAGATCAATTTAACTTGGTGTACTCAGAAGATCTAGCATGCACTCATCTACCAGTGATAAAGAATTAGATTAAGACCAGCTCAGAAGTGATAACAGCACACGATAACAACCGTACATATTTCATTCATTCATTTTCATAGAATATCAATGTTCAACTGTGTACCCTTTCTACTTGCAAATAATGTAATTCCATGGAACAATTAATTTCTCTTAATTAGCACACATTATTTTGTGCCCATATTGTAACTTTACAATTAACAAGGACGCGAAGACTCTTATCCCGCGCTTTCTTTAAAAAAAAATTATATCAAAATGGAAAATTATAACTCCTTCACTGTCCCAAATTAGATCGATCAAGGTACATGTCTTATTACGGTGGGAAAAAAAGAAAAATAAAAGGAAAGAAAAGTAAAAGAAAGAAAGAAAGAAAGCTCGTGCTCACGAGCTAAGACAAAACACGTTTTTTTTCCCTTTCCATTATCCTTGTTATAGAAACTGGGGTTAAACAAGGATGTATTTTATCGCCCTTGTTATTTGGAATTGTTATGGACTTCATAAGGAAGAAATGCTGCACTGGTAATAAAGGCATCGAATGGATACAAGGAGACCATTTGGAGGACCTCGACTTTGCTGATGACATAGTTCTCATCAGCAGTCAGATAAAAACGATGCAGGAAAACACAAATGAACTATCATCAATAGCCAGCAAAATTGGGCTTGAGGTCAATCATGAAAAGACTAAAGTCATGAAAAGTTTAATTCCAACAAGTGACAAAATATACATGGAAAACAAACCAGTAGAAGAGATCGATCACTTTATCTATCTTGGAAGTCACATTGATCGAGAAGGGGATACGAGCAAAGAAATTAGAATCAGACTGGCTAAAGCAGCAATGTCTTTCAGAAGCCTTGAAAAGTTGTGGAAATCAAAGCTCATTAGCACAAACACAAAACTTAGGCTATTCAAATAAAATGTACTATCAACCCTTACGTATGCGTGTGAAAGCTGGAAAACAACAAGAGATATAGAAACAAAGTTGAACGCATTCGAAAATAAATGTCTAAGGAAAATACTTGGTATAGAATGGAACGAATTCAAAACAAACGAGGAAATTAGAGAAATCGCCAATCAACCACTAATATCTTCAGTAATAAAGAAAAGACGATGGTCATACGTTGGACATGTGATGAGAAGAGATAATAATTGAATAGCAAAGCAAGCCCTCATATGGGAAACAACAGGTAAAAGAAAAAGAGGAAGACCCAGGGAGACACTGAGAAGAACATTGATGAGAGAGGCAAGAGCAGCAGGAATCGGCTCCCTCAATGAGATAGAACTGCTTGCACAGAACAGAGACAGATGGCGAGATTTGATAAAATATCTTTAAAAGAAAACTATCTATCTATTGACCTTTCGAGCCGTAACCGGCCCATAGGGCGTAGACCAAGATACACCTTCTCCTATATGAATTTTGTTCTAGCAGTTTTCTTTTAAAGATATTTTATCAAATCTCGCCATCTGTCTCTGTTCTGTGCAAGCAGTTCTAAAAGAAAACTGCTAGAACAAAAATTCATATAGGAGAAGGTGTATCTTGGTCTACGCCCTATGGGCCGGTTACGGCTCGAAAGGTCAATAGATAGATAGATTATCATTGTTGTATCGATATTAACCCTTAGATATCGCAGTGCGTATTCGATAGATCCAGAAGCAGTCAAAATACGAAATGTCTAGAACTTTTTTGTGTGAGTATGCCGAAAATATTGCATTATGAAACTGAATTATGAATTTATATTGGGGGGGGGGGGGGGAGGCGACTTTTTCATGTTTCACGGTAATTTTTTTCTTTTTTAAATTTGTTTTGTTATTTTACTGGTAGTTTGCCAGAGTAAATATTTCGAAGACTGCTTAAGAGGGCAAACAATTTTTTTGTTTGATTGTCATTCCATAAATTGAAACGTACAAGTGGATGGATGGCTCACACATGAATAGATAGAATACAGACAGGCTTATATCATTTTAGGCCATTTATAGTTCAACTTCATCATCATCATCGGGTACCATCTCTGCAACTAAGGCTGACTACCATGGAGCGCCATTCTGCTCTATCTCTTGCTTTAATTGTGCAGGTTGTCATAGGCTGATTTGTCCATCTTTTGATGTTACTCGTCCATGTTAGTCTTGGTCTGCTTCTTTTACCTTGTATTTTCACCTCTAAGATTACTATTAGTAGGCTGTTGTGTTTTTAACATGGCCCAAAAATCTTATTTGTCTCGTTTGAATTGTGTTTAGTAGCTTTCTTTTCATTTTTAGTTGTTTTAAAACTTTGTTTTTTCTTTCCATCCAATTCTACCTATTCTTCTATAAATCCACATTTCAAAGGCTTCAATTTTCTGTTCTGTTTTCTTGTCTAATTTCCGTGTTTCTACACCATATAGGAATATTGAGAAGATGTAACATTTTGCTCTTCTTAGTTTTAGTCCTGGTGTTATTTGTTTTGATGTTAATACATTTTCCCCATACAATTTTCACTATTTAGTGAGAAGAAAACCTTTCATAAAAAAAAATCCAGCCAACCTTCCACCCCCATACCGCACCTTCCACCTCAGAAATAAGATATTTCAATAAATAACTTTTGTTGTAGTCTGTGCACTATGTGTGTAGGATTTGAGGTCAGTGTGGTTTCGAATCTATCTATTGTTGGTATATTTATTATAAATAGGTAGAGGTTACTTAGTTGTCCTCATTGAGGCTTATTTCGCCTATTATTTTTTTTTGTGCTAGTTAAGTTTTTCTATGAAATCTTTTTTTTTCCTTCAATGTTTTTCTTCGATCATGGTTATTATGAAAGTAAGAGCATTCCGGGGAATACTATTTTCCCACCAATTTTTATTTAAATTAAAAAAAAAATTATGTATCAAAATTCACAAGATTTATATAATTATGTAATGTTCACTGCTATTCTCACATAATCTGCATTACCCTTTTTGTCATTTATTCACTTTCTTTCTCCCTTTCATTTTTTTTTCACTTCTTGTCGCACTTCCCTGGTTGAGATTTTAAATAATCAGTACGACGATAACATTCAATGTAGTTGATCATAAGAAACACAGAAATTGAGATGGCAAAGAGTAAGCTAAAGAACACAATAAATCATATTTGAAAATAATAAAACTAGCAAATTCAAAGCAAAAATCCCATTTCGGCGAAAATAAAAAAAAATCCAGGTGCTAGCTACATCAATAATTAAGTCAATTGGTGTTCATTGTGCGGTCAAAGTCCGCTGATAACAATATTCTTTGTAACATCACCATTAGATTTTTACGGTCACATTATTTTGTTTTAAGATACCCATGTCGTAAACATCACTCAAAGATAATTAGATTTCCCTGTATATCCGCCTATACTCCATCATCTACACACAACCCGCTGTATATAGTCTCAATATAACACTCGATTTCAGGAAATCTAACTTCAACTCTCCCTCATCTCAATCTGAATGTTCTGGTTTCCTGTAATTTCAGTTTTAGAATCACCCGTTTTAGCATCCTGTCAAGAACCTCAGGCTCTCTCTATGTGTAGATCTTGTCTAACTCGCTGCTGCTAGCAGCAAAGTAAGCTTAACAGCATCAATGATTACACACAATTATTTTGGTTTAAAAAAAAAATCAAGACCAGAGCGGAGATAGCATTAGTTCAGTAATAACGGACTTACCTCAGCAAATCAGTGATATTTTTTTTTTTTTAACTCTATGAAGAAATGTAATGTTGTTTGGATAAAACTGATCTGTTTGTGAAGAAATACGGCCCAGGTTGTGTTGTTACAACTATTTTTGTTGACATTAAATTATTTCAAAATACGACCATTGCTAACGTACAGAAAATAGTTCAAGTTAAATGTATATGTTATTCGCGTCGGTTAATCTGTGTGGTAATCGTTAAGGCCATTGCGTACACTGCAATTATCTACTCGTACTTACACACCTATTATATTTGTGTATTTAATTGTCATTCACCTTGATTTATTAAGAAAACTGTAGACATTATAATATGACGTAATTTATTTGATAAAAGTCTGCATGATTGCACATGAAAATGCACATCGATAAGTGGTGTCTGTCACAATGTCTGAAGCACGAAAATGGTCAGTTCGTGTTCTTATCGATTAACAAATTTACCACTTTTGTATAAGTACAATTAAATGAAAACTATACTTTTTATTGCATTTACGGTTTTATATTTGTTGTCCGATGTTACATTTGCTGTCCGATGTTATATTTGTTGTCCGATGTTACATTTTTTGTCCATCAATGCCCTCCGAGATGTGGGAAGGGCAGATGATTTCGACAACCATGAGTCTACGCCACTCCTTCAGATGAAAGAGATGGGAGTTAAGATGGGCACAGCCAGAAAAAAGAAACTTAGTGGGCGTGTAAGAAGACTTATCAACCAACACAGAACTGGAGTCGTCAGTCGCTGGACGCTGCGGGACTTGCTGAGGAGGGGATCTGAGCATCTATGGACATGTTCGGAGTGCAATGATAAGGACCCACAAATAACTCAATTTTTTGTTCGATGTTACATTTGTTGTCCGATGTTACATCTGTTGTCCGATGTTACATTTGTTGTCCGATGTTATATCTGTTGTCCAATGTTATATCTGTTGTCCGATGTTACATCTGTTGTCCGATGTTACATTTGTTGTCCGATGTTATATTTATTGTCCGATGTTATATATGTTATCCGATGTTATATCTGTTGTCCGATGTTACATTTGTTGTCCGATGTTATATCTGTTGTCCGATGTTACATTTGTTGTCCGATGTTATATATCTGTTGTCCGATGTTACATTTGTTTTGTCGTATGTTACATTTGTTGTCCGATGTTATATCTGTTGTCAGATGTTATATCTGTTGTCCGATGTTATATTTGTTGTCCGATGTTATATCTGTTGTCCGATGTTATATTTGTTGTCAGATGTTATATTTGTTGTCCGATGTTATATTTGTTGTCCGATGTTACGTTTGTTGTCAGATGTTATATTTGTTGTCCGATATTATATTTGTTGTCCAATGTTACATTTGTTGTCTATGTTATATTTATTGTCCGATATTACATTTGTTGTCCGATGTTACATTTGTTGTCCGATGTTACATTTGTTGTCTGATGTTACATTTGTTGTCCGATGTTACATTTGTTGTCCGATGTTATATATGTTATCCGATGTTATATCTGTTGTCCGATGTTACATTTGTTGTCCGATGTTATATCTGTTGTCCGATGTTACATTGTTGTCCGATGTTATATCTGTTGTCCGATGTTATATCTGTTGTCCGATGTTATATCTGTTGTCCGATGTTATATCTGTTGTCCGATGTTACATTTGTTGTCCGATGTTACATTTGTTGTCCGATGTTACATTTGTTGTCAGATGTTATATTTGTTGTCCGATGATACAATTTTTGTCCATTTTTGTCCGATATTATATTTGTTGTCCGATGATACATTTGTTGTCTGATGTTATATTTATTGTCCGATATTACATTTGTTGTCCGATGTTATATTTGTTGTCCGATGTTACATTTGTTGTCCGATGTTACATTTGTTGTCTGATGTTACATTTGTTGTCTGATGTTACATTTGTTGTCTGATGTTACATTTGTTGTCTGATGTTATATCTGTTTTCCGATGTTACATTCGTTGTCCGATGTTATATTTGTTGTCTGATGTTATATCTGTTGTCCGATGTTATATCTGTTGTCCGATGTTACATTTGTTATCTGATATTACACTAATTTTTGTCAGTGTCGAGCAATAATTGATTCTGTAAGTCCATAACGCATGCATTACATGATTGTATATGCATTTCCTCGCAACATGTATTTGTTATTACATTGTTCTACAAACATATATTTGTTATTACATTGTTCTACAAACATATATTTGTTATTAGATTGTTCTACAAACATATATTTGTTATTACATTGTTCTACAAACATATATTTGTTATGATGGTTCCCTAAACCGGTCGTGCGCAAATCTTACGGTCTGCTGTTGATGTGCGACGGGGAAATTTGACGACTGACTGCGTGTCCATATGTTCGGAATTGGAGTCATCAATGATGGCCTAACATCATCTAGTGCTACGACGACCATCATTTTCAAGAGGACGTGACTTACCGGTATATGGAGATAGGCGGCAGGAACAATTGAAAGCTATGCATGAAAAGCGTTCCTTGTTGCAGTTTCCTCACATTACAAGTCGCATGGCTGTGTTAGTCACCTCTAGTGACTCGGGCAGACGGTGCTCGTAAACCTGGGAAGGCCAACCGTCTAAGGGCAGAATCCCCCTACAGAAAAGATCATCTGCTGCCTTGCAGGAAGATTGGGGACAATCAAAGGCTAAGGAAAGCAAACCTGAATAAAATGCTGGCTGAAATCGGATGCACTGGGCCACTGGCGCAGAACACAGTGCAACGTTTTAACGGGTGTTCAGTCGGAGTGGATATGGCAGACTCTAACTGTGATGTTCTGTCTGTGGGGGCGATCAACACACTTAGCCTGACAGCTGACTTCATGTGAGAGTCTGGGATCCTACTCTGACTGAGTCCTGATCGCAGACAGACAGACAGACAGACATATTTGTTATTACATTGTTCTACAAATATATATTTGTTATTACATTGTTCTACAAACGATAGTTTACTCAGTGTTCCGTCTAACTTGTTATGTGTGTGTTTTAGTTTTAGCAACATATAAACATATCAGATCTAACATTGTCATCTTAAAAATAACTGGCCATGACATATCAGATCTAACATTGTGTTATCTTCAAAATAACTGAATAGAACATATCAGATCTAACATTGTTATCTTAAAAATAACTGGCCGGGTCATATCAGATCTAACATTGTGTTATCTTAAAAATAACTGACCAAGACATATCAGATCTAACATTGTGTTATCTTAAAAATAACTGACCAGGACATATCAGATCTAACACTGTTATCTTAAAAATAACTGACCAGAACATTTCAGATCTAACATTGTGTTATCTTAAAAATAACTGACCAGAACATGTCAGATCTAATACTGTGTTATCTTAAAATAATTGACCAAGACATATCAGATCTAATACTGTTATCTTAAAAATAATTGACCAGGACATATCAGATCTAATACTGTTATCTTAAAAATAACTGACCAGGACATATCTGATCTAACACAGTGTTATCTTAAAAATAACTTCTTCTCTTCTTTCCTTCCTCATCTGCCTTTCAGGGTCGAAGAGAGATATAATTTGCGATCTTTTGCTCTTCTATTCGCCTCTACTGCTGTTATGTTTCCTAGTGCTTCTAATATTCCATCGAGCCATCTTTTTCGTGGTCGACCCTTGGGTTTGGTGTTCTCACAACGTTTGCAGAAGGCTCGTTGTGTTGTGTTTTGATTTTTCTGCCTTGTCACGTGGCCAAACCATTTTATCTGTTGTTTCTTTATATATTCTATGGCGGGGGCTATTGCTAGCTTTTTTCTCAGTTCTTCATTTCTGATCTTATCTCTCAGACTGTTTCCTGTTATTCGTCTAACACATTTAATCTCAGTAGAGGTTATTTTTTTTTTATTGTTCTTGCATCTAAGGTCCAGGTGTGGCATTGGTAGCACAACGTTGGGATGAAGATTGTATTGTATAGTGCTCGGTTTGCCTCCAGAGTTATTTCCTTGTTTGACAATAATGGTGATAACTGTCCAATGATTTGACAAGCTTTGTTGCATCTTGATTCTATCTCTGCCGCTTGTGAATTATCGTTTGTCACTAAACTTCATAGGAATTTGAATTCTTCTACTTGTTTTAGTTGCCTACCTCCTATAGTTATGTTGATGTTCTGTTGTTTTTTTTTTTGGCAACATTCATGACTTCTGTTTTGTTGATGTTGATTTTCATGTTGTATTTTGTGTCTGAGCTGATGAGTTTGTTTAAGTGTTCATGTAGGTTTTCTATTGATTCTTGTATTAGTGCCTGATCGTCTGCAAATAAAAGCTTGTCGATCTCCTGTCTCTGGTGGTTTGGCTAACTTACATATAAAGTCCATAGTAAAAATCCCCCGTCAACCAAGTGGTGTTTGGAGAATATGCTGTTAGTGACCATAAATTTTACAGAACTTCAGCACATGATTTTTGGGGTAATGTGATCAGTATTACGCACGTGCCGCTTTACTTTCCCAGAAAAAAATCCGGTACCCATTAAAGGCTGGGTGAACCCGGAAGCCGTCGGTTGGGATCGAACCCTGCCTCTTGTCCTTTGTAGTGCAGTTCACTAACCACTGAGCTATCGCGACTCCCATATATAGTCTATGTATGTAATAAACAGTAAAGGGGTGGGGGGTTATAGTACGCAAAACTGTCTTACACCTGATCCAGGGCGTATCAGGTCTAACACTGTGTTAAAATTAAAATAAAACTGAAATTTATCTGCGTTTTTCGGCCAAACACATCTGATTGCAGCTTGGCGTCCTTTGAGTACATGATTGCCTTCGCTTTCGATACCATCTCTTTTTGGCCAGACTAGACTGGAAACTTTGATACTAGAGGCACCGAGAAGAGGTGGAGTAGCGTCTGGATGGTTCAGGTTCTTCGATCCCAAGGAAACATGTCAGCAGAAATACTTGGAGTTGCTAGAACTTATTTATCTTTTACCTTGGCAACGATTGTGCTCTGTGAAGACCCACACAAACCTGGCAATCGTCACTTGTTTGATTATACAAACACCACAGAAATCTGAGCAACTTTACACCCTCAAATGCTGGATAAATGGGACATCTTGTAAAGAACTACAAGGAAGTACATGCATACAGCATGGTGACGCAGAGTGGGGTCAGCTCAGAGGGCGTTGAATCCATAACAACAACCTTACCAACTGTTATTGCCATTGATATTCATGATATTTGTAAATGTAACGTTTAACAGCTGCCATTCCCATTTAACTTTCATACAATCTTTTCCTTTCTTAAAAATACACAGAACTTAATATATGTTTTTTTGTTTAAATTATATGCTATGGGCGTTCTATTTCATATTAGCACCTCTCGTAGTTAGAATGTTATGTTTATCAAGAAAATTTAGCGATAATAATTGCAGAAGTGAACAACTGTCTTCAGTTCCATTAGCAGTGGTATGTATCATGAGTTGTTTGCATACATTAAATGCATTGTCCATTTTATTAATTGCTGAACTCGTTAGCGAGCTGCTTGGTGTCATTTATAATCGTAACATCTTCATTTTTATTTTCACTTTCATTTACTAGTTAATTTACTTCAGTCTTTCTGTACTCTTTCTCTAAATACACACTACCACTTCAGTCTTTCTGTACTCTTTCTCTAAATACACACTACCACTTCAGTCTTTCTGCACTCTTTCTCTAAATACACACTACCACTTCAGTCTTTCTGCACTCTTTCTCTAAATACACACTACCACTTCAGTCTTTCTGTACTCTTTCTCTAAATACACACTACCACTTCAGTCTTTCTGAGCTCTTTCTCTAACACACACACTACCACTTCAGTCTTTCTGTACTCTTTCTCTAACACACACACTACCACTTCAGTCTTTCTGAGCTCTTTCTCTAACACACACACTACTACTTCAATACCCACGCAGTGTTAGCCCAGGTGCAAGCACAAAAACTAATCTTGAACTGAAAGTCCTTTGTTGGAAACTTTCTCCATAGTAAAACAAACCTTGTCAGCCCTACATTGTTTAGAAATAAGCTTTGATAGACTCTTGATAGACAGTATCTTCGCTGGTCACTGTTATCTTTGACTAATCCGCAGCTGTAGGCAAGAGGATTAATGGTGGTCCCGGACGACCGAAACATCTACTGTTTATTTGTACGAATAATCTCTCAAGTTATTTCTCTCTCTCTCTCTCTCTCTCTCTCTCTCTCTCTCTCTCTCTCTAAACAAATAAATCATTATCTGTTAAAAACACCAGTAACACCTCCAATGTCTAGTAAATATAATTGTATTCCTCTGTTCTGTATTTTGTCCGTAAAAAGTTAAAAGAAAGTAAGGTCAACGATCATGTCTCGGGGGGATAAATAGCAATACTGCAGTGCTTCTTTCTGCGAGTAGTTAAAATTACTCTCTTGTAACTTTTATTTTTGTTCACCTCCGATCTGATAATATAAAATCTATGGCCACATTTACAACAACGCCCAGGTAACAATGCCCTCTAAATATAATCCAATCAGCTACCGTCGGTTCATATTTTAACGGAGCATATCGCAGGAGCAAAAAAAAAATGTACTTTAATCTTAACAAGAACGCGAACTATTAATTACTCAATAAATGCCGAGCTATCAATATTCCTAGTAATTTCCTAGATCACAACTGAATGAAGGAAAATCACGCGTTTCATCGTGAACTGAGTGCAATCGATCCCGTGAACTATCATCTATTCCTTAGCTCCTCGAACAGGGGTAGTAATCATCGTCACCCCGTGCAAACGAAGACTACGACAGAGGTTCTCAGCCTGCCTGAACAGATTCATACACCATGGGAGTTGTCAATTTTAAATTATTCATTAATTTATAAATAATGCGAACATGTTTAGTTAGTCATTTCGTATCCTGTAACATGGTCCGTTTTACTTTTAGAGAATGTTGCAGGAACATAGACCCATACAACAATTTCGATACGTCAAATATATTTATAATGATATCATGTATTCATTGCGACTTACCTACATAAAATTGTTGGCTGAGAAGCGATCACTCACGGTTGTTTTCATAATAAAGACAGCACATAGCACAACACATAGCACAGCACATAGCACAGCACTTCTCTGAAGATATGTCTTTTCTGTGTATAATGATTCAAGGAACTGCAATAATAAAACGTAATTTTCAATGTTGCTGTTTTGATTGTGTTTAGTTTGGCAAGATAATCTTGCCTTGTAGTCATGTGATTACGACGTGATTCATTATTTGTTTCGTAATATATTCCATCAGCAACACGACATCCATGTGTACATATTTCTGGTTGCGTGACAATGATGGCATGTTTGATACTGAGTTATGACGCTGCTGCCCTTGCTCACTGGTTCCCGCTTTCATTCTAGTGGTTTACTTTCCTGCAGCCCTTACCTGACGGCTACTCCTTCTCGTCGTCGATACTTACAGGCACAATCGATGGCCGTAGATGTGGTGTGTGGTTTACAGCAAACTGCGTTTCCTGCGCTTTACTGTCGAAAACATCCGACTTCAGAATTTAATTATTGAACGCCTTCCTTCTTTTAACTTCCTTTTTCAAGAGATGGATCTTGTGTGTGTGTGGCGGGCGTATCAGGGGCAGAACAAGAAGAAGGTGGTTTCATGACAACAAGGAGAGCTTGGAACTGCCAACAGAAGTGGGAGATCAGATTAGAGACAAAGATTCTTTCAGACGAGATGTGGTGAATGCACCGTTCTGTGGGAGATCAGACTAGAGACAAAGATTCTATCAGACGAGCTGTGGTGAATGCACCGTTCTGTGGGAGATCAGACTAGAGACAAAGATTCTTTCAGACGAGCTGTGGTGAATGCACAGTTCTGTGGGAGATCAGACTAGAGACAGATACATTCAGACGCACTGTGGTGAATGCACCGTTCTGTGGGAGATCTGATTAGAGACAGATACATTCAGACGAGCTGTGGTGAATGCACCGTTCTGTGGGAGATCTGACTAGAGACAGATACATTCAGACGCGCTGTGGTGAATGCACCGATCTGTGGGAGATCTGACTAGAGACAGATACATTCAGACGCGCTGTGGTGAATGCACCGATCTGTGGGAGATCTGACTAGAGACAGATATATTCAGACGCGCTGTGGTGAGTGCACCGATCTGTGGGAGATCAGACTAGAGACAAAAATTCTTTCAGACGAGCTGTGGTGAATGCACCGTTCTGTGGGAGATCTGACTAGAGACAGATACATTCAGACGCGCTGTGGTGAATGCACCGATCCGTGGGAGATCTGACTAGAGACAGATACATTCAGACGCGCTGTGGTGAATGCACCGATCTGTGGGAGATCTGACTAGATACAGATATATTCAGACGCGCTGTGGTGAATGCACCGATCTGTGGGAGATCTGACTAGAGACAGATACTTTCAGACGCGCTGTGGTGAATGCACCGATCTGCAAAGGAAATGCCACCTGATGATAACTACTAGTGCTTTAACGACTGCTGCTACAACTACCACAACTGCTACTGCTGCTACAACTACCACGACTACTACCACTGCTACTACTATTATCATTCATCGTGTTCTTGTACGTCGTTATTGACTTCAAGGAAAACACAAAGTTATAGTTATCGCTTTTCTGGCAATCTGAACCGTTGGCGTTTGATGCTGCCGTAGAAGTTCTTTCTCTATCTCTCTCTCTCTCTCTCTCTCTCTCTGCGATCAGGACTCAATCAGGCTAGGACGTCCAGACTCTCATACGAAGACAGCTGTCTGTTTAAGCCTGTTAGATCCACTCCGATTGAGTACCCGTTAAAACGTTGCACTGTGTTCTGCGCCAGTGGCCCAGTGCATCCGATTTCAGCCAGCATTTTCTCAGGTTTGCTTTCCTTAGCCTTTGATTGTCCCCAATCTTCCTGCAAGGCAGCAGTTGATCTTTTCTGTCGGGGGATTCTGCCCTTAGATGGTCGGCCTTCCCAGGTTTACAAGCACCATCTGCCCGAGTCACTAGAGGTGACTAACACAGACATGCGACTTGTAATATGAGGAAACTGCAACAAGGAACACTTTTCATGCATAGCCTTCATTTGTTCCCGCCGCCTATCCCCATATACCGGTAAGTCACGTCCTCTTGAAAATGATGATCATCGTAGCACTTGATGATGTTAGGCCATCGTTGATGACTCCAATTCCGAACATATAGACACACAGACTTATTCGTCAAATTATCCTCGTCGCACATCAAACAGCAGACCGTAAGATTTGCGCACGGCCGGTTTAGGGAACCAATACGATGACGTAGAACACAATGTCGCCAAACTCATAATCTCGATACCTTTAGACTTATGTCTGATTACTCAAGTGTAAGCAGCCCACGACGAACAAAACACGAAGCAACTTCCCCAAAGAGACAAAACTGCGACTGACGAAGTAGTTTACATTAATGTGTAACATGGAAATAACTTGCGTCAAAGAATCCCAATAACGGTCTTGAACAGCACTAATGTGACGTAAAGTGCAGATCAAGTCTAGACGGTGGAAGGTCTCACTCACAACACTTGATTCGTCAAAAACGGACTGTTGTCGGCCTACGACCTCGCTTTAGCGACACAGATGTATAAAGCATATCATCATTTTGACTTTTACGCAGAAAAGTGCAAAGAAGATCCGAAATTAATCAGACCCTGAGTTCATTTTCTGCAGCGATCGAGAGGACGTGGACTAGATCCGCCATCTTGGAAACTGAAGTTCCCAAGAACTTCCAAGAAGTTCTTTGATTTTTACCGCTCAATTTTTATGTTCTCTCTCTCTCTCTCTCTCCTCCCCCCTCCCCCCGCTTCATTTCCCTTGCATTGTATGTAGCCACAATGGACAGATTATTTAATGTACCTGTACGTAGTTCGAGACTGATTATTTGCAGACTCTTTCTCTTGTGGTCTTATTCTTTATTTGTCTCTCCTGATACTTTAGATGTTTTGCTTGAGCGCCTTGTTTTTATGGAGGCTAACTTTCGCTTTTGCGACCTGACTTCCTTTACCAATGCTTATACTGTCTAAAAAAAATGTAATGTGAGTGGTAATAACTTGACATTTGAGAATCTTAGATCAGGACTTATCGTTAAGAAGGGGCGAATAACATACGCACTGCTAAATGTTGTTAGTTTAAAAAAAAAAAGGTGCTAAAGTATCCCCGTCACACCAAGTGGCGTATAGGGAAAAAGGTGTTAGTGACCATAAATTTTACAGACCTTCGGCACATGATTTTTTGGGATAATGGGGTCGGTATTACGCCCGTGCCGCTTCATTTTCCCAGAAAAAAAATCCAGTACCCATTAAAGGCTGGGTGAACCCGGAGCCGTCGGTTGGGATCGAGCCATATCTCTTGTCCTTTGTAGTCCTGTTCACTAACTACTGAGCAATCGCGGCTTCAAAATGTTGTTAGTAGAAACACTTAAAGCGTCAGCAGTAAAGTTGTTAGAGTTAGCAGTGTAGTTATTGTGCCACACATTTAATTTGTCAATATTCTATAACATAAGTTCCGGGATATCTTTCGGGTTAAAAAAAAAAAGACAACACAATTCCATTTAATCTTTAAGAAGACAACGATACTCTGCAGCAGTAGAAATAAAGAAACAAAATGTGAAATGTCGAGAATCCCTGTTCACATTGTTAGATCCTGGAGCAGAACTCACACAGGTGTGCACAAGAGGAAGTAAAGTACTTGTTAAGTCACTACCTTACCTGTGCTGATTACAGTACACCTTATTAGTCTCCTGGTAATTATCACTTCCGCGGCAGACGTTGTTTTAATTGAAACACTTCCTGGGAGAGTTCCGAGCCGTATCCATGGTGATTATTGGAAGCTCCACACGTGTCATCATCATTGAGTGCCGTCTCCGCATCGAAAGTTGGCTACCATGGAGCGCCATTCCACTCTCTATATTGATTTGATGGCGCAGATTGTCATAGGTTGACCTGTCCATCTTTTGATGTTACTAGTCCATTTTATTCTTGGTCTGCCTCTTTTACCTTGTATTTTCCCTTCCAATATTAGTTGTATTAGTCTGTTGTGTCTTTTAACATGGCCACATCCACACGTGTCATGCACACGGCTCTCCGTGTTCAATTCTGTAGCGATGTTTTCTTTTCCATCGACTGACAGCGTCTTGGGATTCACCAATCTTCCGAGTGGGTGGGTAGCAGGAATTTTCTCCAATAAAGTATAGCGCTCTGGCGTGATACTGATCACAAACCATAAAACGTCAAGAGTAACCAAAAGGAAAAAAAAAAACTAACATCAAATGCCTAAACTCTTTAATTCGTTTGTTAGGTGCCGTCTTCACATCGAAGGTATCTATCATGGAGCGCCATTTTACTGTCTTTTGTCTCAATGGTGCTTGTTGTCATAGTTCACCACTCCATCTTTTTCTGCTATTAGTCCACTTTTATCTTGGTTTGCCTCTACCTCAGCTACTTTGTATCTTCTCTTCCAAAATGTCTTTTGGTGGGGTATTGTGTCTCTTCACATGTTCAAAAAAATATCCGTTGAGTTTTTCTTGCTGTATTCAGTTGCTCTTTTTTTCAGTTCTGATTCAGAACTTCCTTGTTTTTCTTCTTTTCCTTCCATTAAATTTTCCCCATTTTCTATAGATCCATCTAAACTCTACAGCGTCTTAATATGCATATCTTATTTATTCTGAAGATACCTTAATCCCGTGTCCACTTATTTTTTTATTACAACATTGTCTTTCGTGCATTTCATAATGTAGCCTCCTTCAATTGCCCATAACTATCTTTTTGAGTACGGTTTCGCTTAGTCATAAATTACTGTCATCATAGCTGTCTCATAGCTCAGTGGTTAGTGAACTGGACTACAAAGGACAAGGGATAGAGTTCGATCCCAACCGACGGCTCCGGGTTCACCCAGCCTTTAATGGGTACCGGATTTTTTCTGGGAAAGTGAAGCGGTACGGGCGTAATACCGACCACATTACCCTAAAAATCATGTGCCGAAGGTCTGTAAAATGTAGGGTCACTAACACCATATTCCCTATACGCCACTTGGCGTGACGGGGGTAAAGAGAGAGATAGCTGTCCCATGTTTTATATATTTATATCCACACAGTAGCAGTTGTCCATCACATTCGTTATCCGCATCATCTCAGTAAACCTTTACACTCTTTATCCACAAATCAGCTGTCTTTCAAATTCTGTATCAACAATATATTAGCTATACATTGCATTCTATATCAACAATATATTAGCTATACATTGCATTCTTCATCAACATTATATTAGCTATACATGGCATTCTATATCAACAATATATTAGCTATACGTTGCATTCTTCATCAACATTGTATTAGCTATACATTTTATTATTATCTTTTTTATTTAACTATAATCTATAATGTTTTTTTCCCTTACAATATTACTTATCTATGGCATTTACTATTTACACTATATTGATTGCCATCTCCCATCGTCGGTGGTTATATAAAGTAAACTTAAAGGTTACTTAACCAACTAAGACGTTTATGGAATATGCCTTATATAGTGTTAGTGCCTGTTTTCCTTCTGTAAACAATCGGAACATTTTAAAAATGATGTGACTGGTTTCGTTCAAGGCCACTTATTTTCTCAGAAAAAAACCTATGGTACCAATTTACAGAAGCTGTGTAAATTTCGAAAAAAGTTCTTCATCTTTTGAATCCCATAACCCTAGGGGTCGTTGGAGCACCACCAACAAACTTCGTCAGCCTCCATTTCTCGGTCTTTCTATCTTTTGAAACTTTCCTTTCTATGATATTTTCTTCCCATGTCTTTCTCTGCCTACCTTTTACGCTCACCTCTTTGACAGTTCCTTGCAGGATGATCTTTGTTGTGCCAGGCGATCGAGATACGTTGCCAAACCATTCCACTTGCGCTTCTTTACTTTAGTGACAAGGCGATCACGTTTTCCGATTGCTTGTTGTATCCTTTTGACAAATTTTTACATTTTTGATATCCATTAAATATGATGATACGCCTGCTGGCGTAGGTGATCATGTTCCTTCACAACTTTCGATCTCGACAGTTATTTATAAATTCTATTGTTGACTTTCCGCCAAGCCATTCTCTTAAGATGTCTGGTATTTTTTCTCTTTGCTTCCCTCTACCTCTTCTTCCCTCAAATTTCTCAGTTGTCACAATATATTCCAGTTGTTCCCTTCTCGTTGGTCAAAACATGATGATTGTTACATTTGTGATACGACCTAAATAAGACATATCCAAAATCTTACGATAACGATTCATCTCCATAGCTTGTATTTTCTTCATGTCGTATAGTTCTGGAAAGAATAAGAGTGCCATGTCTGGGAACTGAACCCCGACCCTGCTGGACATTTACGTACACACTAACCGTCGTGCCACCGCGACTTCTCCTAAATACTACCCGCCCTTGCTATTCCCCACGCCGTCTAATTTATCAAATTCTGTCGCCACACACCTGTCTATATACTACATTTATTACTATCAGGTCTACTCAAAGTATCATCTACGCTCCAATTAAGCACCTAAAAATATACTCAATACTTCATACTATATAAAATGGCCGCTAAAATCTAGTTGACATTCGCTTGATAACCGTAGGCTATTGTGTGACCTCACCAGAAACTGGGATGAGAAGAGAAATCATCAACAATTATCACAACCACCCCAGGATATCATTATCGATCATCGTTGAGAAAAGGAATCTTGCAAGAATGAAGTGTCAACGTAAATTGGGCAATCAACGTAGACAAATTGCCAGCATTTATTACCTAAATCATATTTTAGAGTATATCTAACAAAAATCTATATGATTTGATTCAAGTTGGCAATGTATCCGTATCTCCAATAAGTCGTGTTAAAACGCCCTTATAAAATATACCTACAAATGTGTTCATCATCCAACCTGTCCCCTGTTGTTGGCGCTCATGATAGTTGCTCTGAATTAATGAGTAAGGAAATGTGTTAATGAATTATCAGTAATGTTCTGCTTTGCCTGCATTTTAATTATAATAATACTATTAATAATAAGGGTAATAATACCAATATTAATTTTTTAAATAGCAATACTAATAATAATTATGCGTGTAAAAAAAAAAAAGTAAAGTACCCCCCGTCACGCCAAGTGGCGTATAGGGAAATATGGTGTTAGTGACCCTATATTTTACAGACCTTCAGCACATGATTTTTGGGGTAATGTGGTCGGTATTACGCCCGTGCTGCTTTACTTTCCCAGAAAAAATCCGGTACCCATTTAAGGCTGGGTGAACCCGGAGCCGTCGGTTGGGATCGAACCCTACCCCTTGTCCGTAGTAGTCCAGTTCACTAACCACTGAGCTATCGCGGCTCCCACTAATTTTTAGGGAATTAGTAAAACCCAGGTGTCCTCGCCAGGGAACGAACCCCGGCTGTTGCCGTGGTAAGCCAACCGCCTATCGATTGCGCTAACCGGACACCCAATTATGCGTGTAACAACAATAATAATGAAAGAAGAAAGAGTCCCGTCACGTGGGGGCTTATAGGGAATGTGGTGTTAGTGTCAATAGTTTATGTACAAGACCTTCCGCATAATTTTATGTGTGTGTGTGTGTGGGGGGGGGGGGTGTAGTGGGATATAGGTGGTATTATTCTAGTACCGTCTTTCTTTACCACAAAAAAGTACATAGTTCTGCCTGGGTTAACCTGGAAGCCGTTGATCAGAATCAAACCAAACCTCTTGTCCTTAGTTGGCCTGTTTACTAGCAGAGTTACCGTGGTTCTCATTACACTAATACATCTACCAATAAGAGTAGTAACCTCCATCAGTCATAGTCGACTATGGATTTAGCTTTTTTTTTTCAATAGTTTTAAAAAAAATTTATTTCGCCGTGTAGTCTTTTTTTTATATGAATCTGTCTGCTTCTTCCTTAAATTGGAGCTTTAGAGTGTGTCCAAAGATTTCTGTCTGCAGCTATTTCTTCCCAGGCATGTTCAGAGTCTTCATGTCACGTTTACATACGTCTAAAAATAGGAGCTTTGTGCGCCCCCTAGTTCTTTTGCTATATACTAGTTGTCCATAGAGTATATCTTTTTGATACTGTCATATTTTTTACGGCATTAAGTGACCAAGTCAGCGTAACGTAACGTGGTTTGAGCAGCATGTAGATGGTCGGGAGATTTGTGCGAGTGATGAACTTCACATTTGTCACCTTGTCCTTCCAGCTGCTTCCAAGAATATAGCGCTAGCATCGCAATTATCGGAACTATCATCCCATTCAAAAAGAACAAAAGAAAAAAAAAGTAAAATTAACATACGAAGCCTCCGAAGCCCTGATGTAACTTACATTTGTAGGATTAGTATGCTATTTTTGTCATATTATATTATTATTTTGGTTATTTTTTTGTATTATATTTGAATATGTGTGGTAGAAATTTCACACAAAAAAGTGTCAACTATGAAAAGTCTTTTATTTATATACATTAACACAAACTAACACTGACAGAAGCATTAATTATATTATTATTTTAATAGGGCAAGACATTGGAGCAACTCTCAACATAAAGGTTTAATTTCTCTGTTCTTAATTAATTCTTCTTTAATTGATATCCGAATGTAGATTCTGACCATCTTCCAACCACATGCTACCGAATGTCTATGGTTTGAACTAAAATACTACTTTTGAAATTAAGTATAAAGCCAAGCAGCTGTGCCTCACAAAGATTTTAAATAGAGGAACATGTGATACCTTCACTCTAACTTTATTTTTGACAGTCGACGAAAGCTGAAAGGAAAAAAATAGTCTCCCCAGATATCTTCAGGTCGCCACGCCTGACTCCATGCCCACCTGTGGCGCCTATTTGCATATTAACCGTATTATATCGGCCAATTTCCCTCTCAAAACGTTCTGCTAGTGGAAAAGTATTTCCTCAATTTTTTTCTTTTAACGAAGCCAATTCTGACCTATGGAAGCGAATCATGGACAGTAGACAAATAAAAGACGATTAGAGGCCACAGAGATGGGATTTCACAGAAAAATGTTCCATGGACAGCTAAATAAAGACCAATGACGACATTCTCAAAAGGAGGCCAACACAAAAAGGGAGCTCCTAAAAAACATTAGGAAAAAAAAACAATCAACATTTTTCGGAGACATCATGGGGAGAGGAAAGCTGGAATACTTGGTTACCACTGGCAAGATACAGGAAAAAGAGATCGCGGACGACAACGAGAGAAGATACTAGATAGCTTGGTGTCATGGCATAGAAAACAGTCAACAACAGAATTTATACTATGTACTGTGGAGAGAACGTTTGGCTTACCACGGCAACAGCCGGGGTTCGTAATCCTGGCGAGGACACCTGGGTTTTACTAATTCCCTAAAAATTAGTAGGAGCCGCGATAGCTCAGTGGTTAGTGAACTGGACTACTACGGACAAGGGGTAGGGTTCGATCCCAACCGA
Organism: Megaustenia siamemsis; assembly: GCA_032433765.1. Lineage (NCBI taxonomy): Eukaryota > Metazoa > Mollusca > Gastropoda > Stylommatophora > Ariophantidae > Megaustenia > Megaustenia siamemsis. The sequence goes on along the minus strand of JAVIAB010000124.1, from coordinate 43,969,612 downwards.
CGGCTCCGGGTTCACCCAGCCTTAAATGGGTACCGGATTTTTTCTGGGAAAGTAAAAGCAGCACGGGCGTAATACCGACCACATTACCCCAAAAATCATGTGCTGAAGGTCTGTAAAATATAGGGTCACTAACACCATATTTCCCTATACGCCACTTGGCGTGACGGGGGGTACTTTACTTTACTTACTTTTTACTGTGGAGAGAAGATTTTGAAAGACATGATCGCTTACGCAAACCGGTATGGCACATGATAGTGATTTAATATGAACTTAAGAAAGTACTAAATTAAGGATGTTGAAAAAAATGTAAAAGAAATAGCAAATTAGTTTAGGAAGTAACATCAATAAATGGAGATGTAAAGAAAATGCAGACGAAGGAAAGTACAAATAGGAACATTTTTTTAACTTTAAGTTTGATTTCAATAGATAACAGATTGGTAGAATATCGAAGTCATGGGAAGCAAAGAAGCTGCATTGTCTGGATAAAATGATAAATGCTTAACGATTTAAATGAAATATATAGACGGTATCAAGGAAAAACAAGACAGAACAAGACTCACAAAGTAAATGCTGGAATGGGCTATGTACGGTTAAGAGATTCCTTGGAACAACAGGTAAGATGAAAGTTTCCACCACACGTGTTAAGAGATTCCTTGGAACAGCAGGTAAGATGAAAGTTTCCACCACACGTGTTAAGAGATTCCTTGGAACAACAGGTAAGATGAAAGTTTCCACCACACGTGTTAAGAGATTCCTTGGAACAACAGGTAAGATGAAAGTTTCCACCACACGTGTTAAGAACATCAACAGGGCATCACTATTTAACGAAAAGGAAAGACCCACCAGATCGAAGTAGTAAGTAAGTAAAGTGCCCCCGTCACGCCAAGTGGCGTATAGGGAATATCGTGTTAGGACCATACATTTTACAGATCTTCAGTATATCATTTTTGGGGTAATGTGGTCGGTATTACGCCCGAACTGCTTTACTTTCCCAGAAAAAAATCCGGTACCCATTTAAGGCTGGGTGAACCCGGAAGCCGTCGTTTGGGATCGAACCCTACCGCTTGTCCTTTAGATCGAAGTAATACTCACAATAGTTTCTCAACATGCCATACACTCCTTGAAAGATATGAGAGTGAAGAAAGGGGAATACAAATTCCAAATATACGATATTATGACGTACAGGTCACACCCGTATGTGTTGTTGTACAAGTGACGTAAACAAACAAAATAACAGTAAAACCTTAGCAGAGAAACACCAAGTGTTCACTTAGAAAGTTTTGTGCTATTCGCTCTTAAAACAAGTGCGATCTTTTAATGATAAACCGCTTATAGACAAAGAAAATGTATTTTGACGTATTTACAGACGGTCTAAAACAAGATGTACATCCTTGGTAATCACTTCAAGACATGCCCTTTTTCAATTGCCCATTGAATTCTCTCATTGATTCCTTAGTTGATTCCGTATGACGTGAGTGACACTAGAAAATGAACGAGTGAAATAGTTTTGTCATGAGATCTTACCAATTTCATTTGTGTCTTGCCACTTTGAATTCATTTCAATTCCAAATGTTTTGCAAAATAAACATATATTTGTTTTCCATGTACTCAGTTTTGGTTTATATGAAGAAAATAATCTTCAAACAGAATATGAAACAATCTCTGGGCCGTATTGTACGATATATAACAATGCTACATAAAACCACATCAAAAGTGCCAAAGTTTTATCAGAGCAAAGCTGACAGATCCACCTGAGCAATCAAAAGGGATGAGACAGAACTATAATTAAAGCAATTTTATCAATTTCTGCCAAGATCAGCATGACCAAAAAAGATAGCATATTACAATCGCTGTACTATTGGCAAATGTATCGCTGGAAGATGACCCAAATAGTAAAATGCTGAAGCTGAATGCAATGTATCACTGGAAGCAGACCAAAATAGTAACATGCTGAAGCTGAATGCATTGTATCGCTGGAAACAGACCAAAAAAGTAACATGCTGAAGCTGAATGCATTGTATCGCTGGAAGCAGACCAAAATAGTTACATGCTGAAGCTGAATGCATTCTATCGTTGGAAGCAGACCCAAACAGTAACATGCTGAAGCTGAATGCATTCTATCGCTGGAAGCAGACCAAAATAGTAACATGCTGAAGCTGAATGCATTCTATCACTGGAAGCAGACCAAAATAGTAACATGCTGAAGCTGAATGCATTCTATCGCTGGAAGATGACCCAAACAGTAACATGCTGAAGCTGAATGCATTGTATCACTGGAAGCAGACCCAAATAGTAACATGCTGAAGCTTAATGCATTGTATCGCTGGAAACAGACCAAAAAAGTAACATGCTGAAGCTGAATGCATTGTATCGCTGGAAGCAGACCAAAATAGTTACATGCTGAAGCTGAATGCATTCTATCGTTGGAAGCAGACCCAAACAGTAACATGCTGAAGCTGAATGCATTCTATCGCTGGAAGCAGACCAAAATAGTAACATGCTGAAGCTGAATGCATTCTATCACTGGAAGCAGACCAAAATAGTAACATGCTGAAGCTGAATGCATTCTATCGCTGGAAGCAGACCAAAATAGTAAAATGCTGAAGCTGAATGCATTGTATCGCTGGAAGCAGACCAAAATAGTAACATGCTGAAGCTTAATGCATTGTATCGCTGGAAACAGACCAAAAAAGTAACATGCTGAAGCTGAATGCATTGTATCGCTGGAAGCAGACCAAAATAGTTACATGCTGAAGCTGAATGCATTCTATCGTTGGAAGCAGACCCAAACAGTAACATGCTGAAGCTGAATGCATTCTATCGCTGGAAGCAGACCAAAATAGTAACATGCTGAAGCTGAATGCATTCTATCACTGGAAGCAGACCAAAATAGTAACATGCTGAAGCTGAATGCATTGTATCACTGGAAGCAGACCCAAACAGTAACATGCTGAAGCTGAATGCATTGTATCGCTGGAAGCAGACCAAAATAGTAACATGCTGAAGCTGAATGCATTGTATCACTGGAAGCAGACCCAAACAGTAACATAACATGCTGAAGCTGAATGCATTGTATCGCTGGAAGCAGACCAAAATAGTAACATGCTGAAGCTGAATGCATTCAATCACTGGAAGCAGACCAAAATAGTAACACGCTGAAGCTGAATACATTGTATCGCTCAAAGCAGACCCAAACAGTAACATACTGAAGCTGAATGCATTGTATCACTGGAAGAAGACCCAAACAGTAACATACTGAAGCTGAATGCATTGTATCACTGGAAGCAGACCCAAACAGTAACATACTGAAGCTGAATGCATTGGATCACATTGATGGAATGAACAAATTAGACGTTGCACAAATGGTTTGTATCACCCGATAACTGATGTCGCTTTACAGTAAATGGCAGTATCGTGCTTTGCATTCATAAATCGATTTGGAACGTCACTATATACCAATCATTTACATTATAATCTAATTTTTCTATTTACACAAAGTCTTTTAAATCTCCCATGATCCGAAGTTATACATTTCAATTCCATGTAATTGCACATCGCTTTATTGGAAACAAAATATGTTCTTAAATTGAGTTAATTTCATGTTAATATCTGTGTCCAGTTTTTATATTGAAGCGATGGCGAGAAGAGAATCAATACTGTTTGTCTCGTCGACTATTAGTAAACAATTGAAAGATCACCTACAGCTCATAACTGCGATTCTCTTATATGTTCAATTGACTAAATTTAGCATAGACATTATGCCAGTTTAGCAAAGTTCATGTTACTGTGTCGTTGTCACTGCAAAAGAGGTATAAGTGCAATAGAAAGTTTGAAGACAGCATGGCCTCTGAGACAAGCCAGCAATTCTCGCCGGGTTGTGACGCCAGAGTTCACTGCAACAGTGGAGGCTTAGTGATGGAGAATCATCCAGTGACTGTGAATGAAAGGCTCGGGTTTTAAAAATTAGTCATAGTTAAGTACACAACAACATTCCTAATCTGCTCCATTTGCACAAATTTAAATTAAAAAATATGTGGCAAATGTCAGCGGCGCTGTGAAGTAGATTGAGCTAACTTCATAGCTGGAGACAATACTAAAGAAGAAGACTACTACCAGCCAACTAGAAGCCAAGAAAGCAAGAAGTGAGGCCATATGTCATCATAGAAAGCTAATAAGTGTGCATGCAAGTAATACCATTGCACACAGGATGTGGTTGAGATATAACTATAGAAGTAGTTCGTGAAATTATCATGTTCCAGTACCGATATAAGTAGGTAAGACACAAGTAAGTAAGCAATACACAAGTAAGTGAGCAATACACAAGTAAGCAATACACAAGTAAGCAATACACAAGTAAGCAATACACAAGTAAGTGTGCAATACACAAGTAAGTGTGCAATACACAAGTAAGCAATACACAAGTAAGCAATACACAAGTAAGTAAGCAATACACAGGTAAGTAAGCAATACACAAGTAAGCAATACACAAGTAAGTAATACATAAGTAAGTAAGCAATACATAAGTAAGCAATACACAAGTAAGCAATACACAAGTAAGTAAGCAACACACAAATAAGTAAGCAACACACAAGTAAGTAAGCAATACACATTCAAAACACAAATCTGCTTAGTTAATAGTCAGCAAAGCCGACAAATAACGCAATTAAATAAATTGTAAGTAAATAATAAGTTAAGAACTCGTGACAGTGTTTTAAAATGCAATGGAAGCATGAGAGCAAAGTTATACCCTACAATGTATTACCAAGGAAAATGAATAAAAAATCTGTTCAATAACGTTAGCAGCCATGTGGTCTCATTTGTATTGCACTTAACATGTATATTTTTTTGTAGAATGAGTCCTAGTTTTTCTTGTTGGAGAAAAGAGCATGAACACCTGGCACACTGAGTTGGGCAAAACATTAACATCAATAAAAGTACTGGCCCCTTCACCTCTAAAAAGAACTAATGCTATGACGTTCAATACTTGACTGCCCTATTGCATTGTGCTGCATTTAATTTGGTTACGGTAAATACAGAACAAAAAGAAGACAGAAAAATAAGCTAACTATTCATAGAAATTGACTAATATGGACTAGATATGAATATAAAAAGACAAACTATGATCATAAACACAGAAAATTCTCAAGAACTACAATTAAATATCAAAGTTGAAGGAATACATCTAGAGACAGTCCAGAGCTACAACTGCCTGGGACATACTATAACCAGTGATGGAAAATGTACAACTGAAATAAATAAAAGAATAGGAATGGCAAAAAGTAATTTCAATGCCATGAAAAATATACTAACATCAAAACAAATAACACCAGGGCTGAAACTTAGAATAGCAAAATGTTACATCTTCTCAATATTCCTGTATGGTGCAGAAACATGGACATTAGACCAGAAAACAGAACAGAAAAATGAAGCCTTTAAAATGTGGATTTATAGAAGAATAGGTAGAATTGGATGGAAAGAAAAGAAAACAAACGAGGAAGTTTTAAAACAACTAAAAATGAAAAAAAGAACTACTAAACACAATTAGAGCAAGACAAATGAAATTTTTTGGTCATGTTAAAAGACACAACAGTCTAATAAAAGTAATATTAGAAGGGAAAATACAAGGTAGAAGAGGCAGAGGCAGACCAAGACTAACATGGACGAGTAACATCAAAAGATGGACAAGTCAGCCTATGGCAATATGCCCCATCAAAGCAAGAGACAGAGTGGAATGGCGCTCCATGGTAGCCAAACTTCGATGCGGAGAGGGCACTCAATGATGATGATGAACTAGTCAAAGTAGCAAGATTTTTCAATAAATTGATGTTAGTCTAGGACTTCACTCCGTTTGTTCAACTTTGTTCTACTAAAATGGGCCCGACCATGATGGTCAGACGGAGGGGCGTTTCGGGTTCTAAGGGCCAATTGGAAATCGAGAATAGTTTATTTTATTGTAACTATTTGCTACTCACTTACATCATGGGCGGATATTTACCGAAATTATTCCATATCACGTGTCTTGGCTGTGGAGGTACATTTCACTGTTAAAATAATCAATAATTCGTGACATACATTCATTTTAAAAAAATGAACTTTTTTGTGGGGTCCTATCCTGAGTGATCTCTGCAGCTCATTTTGCAATTGAGTCTATTTTATTTGCTTTTTCTAATGCAGCTAACGTTTTTGTCATTTTTCCACCAATATTTTGATAAATATTTTACTAGCAATATATATATATATATATATTTTTTTTTTAAACTGTCGGTGCATTGCTGAGGTTCATTATTTTGTCAACAAACTCTTGGCCTGTTTGAAATTCATTATTTTGAATGAATTTTTTTAGGCCTGCTCGAAGGTCATGTTAGAACTTCTGTGTTTGTAATTCATTATTTTGTGTTATTGCTTCATAATTGCTCTACATTCAATATTACCGTGTTTGGTTACCCTTGTTATTCTCACGGAAACTATTATTAGCGTATTTTTTTTAAAAACAAATCACATTATAGATACTTTTCTTCGTTAACTTTTATATCTATATTTTCTTAAGTTTGTTTCTTGTTTTGACCGGGTGAATTTGTCAAATCTTACGTTTGCCATATAATGTACTTCTTGAGTTATTCACGGGTTATGACCGTTGCACTCCGAACATGTCTACACACATCATAACACTGTTGTTATTGAGGAAGAAGTCTTTTGGGTCTTGATTAATTTTTTGTGTATGTTGCAAGATTTGTTGCATGAACTTTTTACATGATCACTTGTTGGTCGGTTCAGGATAATCGTTTACGGATTCCCCCCCCCCTTTCCCCCGACCTTTTTTTTAAAGAACACTCTTATATTTAAAGTAATTCTAAAATACATACTTGAAGACTCTGCTCAACATGGTCTACCCATAGGCCAATAGGTGCAACAAACAAAATTGTGCGGGCCACTGCAAGAATTACATTAAAAAAAACAGTAAAAGTTATACAAGAAACGACAATCCAGACATAGGCCTCATTTTGGGCGAACAGAAGATATTCTTCTCTGGACGTGAGTGTTCTGGTTCACCGAATGTCCGTTGAAAGTTAATAATTTTACATTGTATTTAAATGATTAATAAGAATTATAAGAATTAATTGGTCTTTTTGATTGAAGTTTAATCATTTCAGCTGAAGCTAAAAAAAATTGAACGTATTGTGGAGGAATTAAGTTGATAATGATTAAAGCGTACACACATGATGTGTCTATGACTAATATGTTAGCATTTGATCTGCCTGTTATTAAAATGTAACCACAAACACATTCTTTTATTCTGTTGGAAATTAATCAAGTGATTAACTTAACCATGATTAAACTAAGCAATTTGTTTCAATGTATCAGCAGTTAAGTTATCTTTAAATAGATGAACACGGTTTAGCTGTTTCTACAATCAAATATGAAAGAAGTTGAACTGCTATCAATAACTCTTAGTACAATTAATCTGTAAGCAATCAAGCTGTCTATGCACTGAATCATTTACATTGATTACACCTATGCTGGCAGCAATTTAGATATAGGTAGACAAACAAAACAACAATAAAACATCTGCTTCCCTTATTTCATGAAATATCGATCTACATAATAACTATCTATATAAAATATCGTCTACAGGCTCACATTTAACTTCTATAGCAAATGTACTAGTTTGACATCGGCCTTGAGCTTCCCAGTGATGTTGACAACCGCAGCCGTTTCGACCAGACGATATTGTTCTCAACATAAATTTAATGTCATTATGCAATTTTTTAAAAAATTTTACGTCATTTAAAAAAAAAAAAAAAACTCGCCATCCCATATCCACACTCGACAGCACAAACTCGACAGCACAAACTCGACAGTGCAAATTCCTCTGGCACATAGAGACACTGACAAATGGTCCAAATATCGATCTTCCCCTTGCAAACAGCATTTTTTAATTCGCACTTTCACCTACTCTTATTCGCTTCTCTATAATTTGTCTCTGTGCTTCACTCGTCCCATTGTCCCTGTTATGAGTTCCTTGGTCACAATATGGTCTCTGTTCTAACGTATGCTCTCCAATGTGTGAATTAAATTGCACCATTATCAGAGTCAACAGGAATATTGTTTAATAAATGCAGTGAACTTTAGTATATTTTTCAAAATTCTCACAGTGGGCGCTAAAATAGTTGAGAGCGTTAGTAGCTCACTGGCTACCGTGCAGGATTACGAAATAAGTAACAAAGGCTAAGTCTTAGCCTAACAGCTCTCCATCTCCCCTAGGTGAAAGCAGAATAGCTGACTCACTGTTTTGGTAAGAGCCAGGAACATCGTCTTCATTTGCTGCGGTCTAGTAATTAGCAGTTTAATCCATCTCTCCCAGACAATGTGTGTTATGAGACTTCATTTACCGTTAACTTCGTATCTAATTATCAGAATATTAATGGAGTTTACTTGCTACCTTATAACATGTCTTATGATGCAAAGTATTCATAGATTACACAATTATATTAGTCAAAAATGTCCTACGATGCCAAGCATTTAATTAATACCTTCTATCATATGGTGTAGGAGGCAAAGTATTCCTGAGATTTAACTATTACTTTATGTAATATTTTATAGAAGGCAAAGTATTCCTGGGATTTTTATTACTTTATAACATGTTTCATAGTAGTTAAAGTATTCAACCATTACACTATAACATGTGTCCTATGATGCAAATAAAAAAGTTTGAGCACGATATGTTGATCGTTTAGAAAACAATATTTCTACAACTTGGACATCTTTATCAGCTTTAACTATTGGTTCCTTCTTACCAGAGTTTTCCTTCACGTACTTTAGTCATTCTCACAGGAATTCCGTTTCTTTCAATAAACGGTTGTTATATTGCTTCCACACTAATCGTTCATGTTGTAGTTCGCTGCCTTTACTCGTGTCACTCCTGATTTACACTTTAGTCTCTAAACAAAATCTTCACCAGCAGTATGGAGCGCATCTAAACAATCCTCGTTATATCCCTCCAACTTGCACATCTCACTTGTAATAAACGCATTACAAAAGATGTATTCAACGTTGACATGACATAATAGCTTTGTGCATTGATGTGAACTCAAACATTATAAACGAAATCAACTAAGCCGCCGCTATCAATGTTCGTGAATAAGTTGTATGTTCGTCTCGTCAACGGAAATGCTCCTTTAGTAATGATGTCCCCATACAAAAATATGAGAACAAGCTGCATTGGTTACCATTGTTGCCGTTCGTTATTTCAATGGAGATAAAGAACTGATCTATTGCCTGAGGTTAACATGTCCAATGTGTGAAGCTTAGTGCAGCCCTGCGATTTAATTGTAGGGCCTGGTGTTACACCTTCGTATGATAGACGCAGATAGAAGTATTGGTAGCCCAAAAAAGACCAGGAAATCTAGGTCTATGTTAAAGAAGAAAGCGCTGAAATTGTCTTCGTTTGTAAGCACAACTGCAGCAACTCTTTCACGTGGAGTAGAAATTATTAAATCATTTAACAATATTATTACAACTGTTATAGTCTGTCTATTATTTAGCGTGTTGAAATCTACAAGCCATTAAGTTTAAATACAATTATATATATATATATATATATATATATATATATATATATATATATATATATATGCAAACAAGAAGAAAAGAAGATAGAATATTAACATTTCATTTAACTAGTCAGCTACTTCACTGTTTTGTTTTAATAACAAACAGCTATGAAGTAGTGACATTGTTATAGTATCTAATTTAACATAATATAGCGGAACCACCACTTAACCCCATCCCGTTTAAGAAAAAAAATTAAATTATGGATAGTCATAGCACTGTCATTTATCACCACAACTATTATGTAAGCATTACATTCAGCTTATTGTAATGGCATTAAATGGTATCAATGAATGAAGGGTTTCGCTCAATTATTATTTTGAAGTTTTACAATGACAATTTCGAAATAGTATGCTTCTATATATTTTATTCTTATTTAACGAGCGCACAATTCAAATCGATTTATGTTTGTCTGGTTGATCTGACATTTTTCTGCAATTTATTTGTTTCATAGTTACCTCCAACAGGGTGAACACGATTCCCAAATGAGAAATAAGCGTTAAAAAAAAAACTAGATATTTGGAGTGAGATGAAACACAACCGAATTCTTATTTTCCTTTGTAACGCACATTTAGACATTAACTCGGTCTGAGACCGTCTTTTCCATTTATTTTTTAGCGGGCGCGGATATCCTGAGATACTGTAGATTTAGGTTCTCTTGACGCCTCATCTATTGTCTTTTGAATATGTTGTAGAGTTACCTCAACGTTATCATTCCGTCATAATATGCTTGAGTTCTACGTCCTTTCATCTTTCTGCATATATACTTGTGACTGTTGATTATGTCTGCATTGATCTCAATGTAGCGGTGCTCAGGTTATGAGATATCATTCCTCGTGTTACATGAAACTATTCACCTGTATCACATTAACCACTCTGCTAAACAACAATTAGACATATCGGGTGTACATTACACATTGTTTATAATGTGCTACGGTCATCTCCAATATTTGAAGAAATGTGAAATACAGTACATTTTTACTTGATCTCGCAGCCCATCACGGAGCAAAGGTTGCAACTACGTTCTTCTAATAGACCAGTTTTCTGTGCTATCTTCTCAACTGAGTCCACTTTCAGCCTACAGTCTTTTCTTTTTTCTTGACGGTTTTTCTTCTCCAGGTCTGGTGAGGCTTTTCAACATTCCAAATTCCTTGCGGACTCCAGTTCATTGACTATCTTACAATATTTCTTATTGGTTATCTTCGCAATGGGTGGCCAATCCATTACTACTTCCTGTTCTTGATCTCAGTTAATATTTGTATCTGGGAGTTCTTTTCTAAAGGTTTTCACTTGTAATACTATTTGTCCATCTAATGTTAAGCAACTGTCCGAGGCATCTGCTTATGAAAGATTAGTCTATTGTTATTAATTTTTGTTTCCCTCCATGTTTTCGAAGCATAGAGCAGGACTGCTTTAACGTTTGTGTTGAAGTTCCTGATTTTGTTTTTCAAGCGCACTCAGGACGAAGAGTGTTGTGGGCATTCCTGACATTGCTAATTCTGCTTGTTATATTTATGTCAGTTCCGCCGTCTGTGCTGACGTGTACACTTACAGCTGCATACAATTTATTATGCACAAATATCCACAAGTACAGTTAACCAACCTATACGAGGTCAAGGAGATAAACGAACTACTCCTATATGTAGGTGGTCGGGTATTGATATATGAAAATAAAACAACTAGCAAAAACACTTCATCAAACGTTAACAAGTTGGAATACATAAATAAACGCAAACGACACAGAAGTAATGAATCTCACAAAAGAGAATGCTAACCTAACTACAGATAATATACATGTTTCACCTGGAAACCACACGTAGAAGGAAACAGGGAAGCCTAGGAACACAAAGAGAGTAGTATACAATGGAGCCGAAACCTAAAGACTCAGATATCGAAGATAAATTATATCTAGAAACGAAAGGAAGAGACAGAAAAGGATAGAACAGTTCTTGTTAATAACCTATCCCCCAATGAAGGGTAAATGGCAAGATTAAATGACAGAACACAAATCCCTTCATTAGTTACTTTAAAAATTGTCTCAATTTTGTGTCAAAACAAAGTTGTTTCTTTTATGTACAATCTATTTACTGAACATTGTCTCAACGTTCCATTGCAGTGTTGAGTGAACTACCACCACGGTGTCGACTCCAACAACCACGTTGTACCCGGGCTGTGTCGACGTGACCGGGGGTCACACGGACAGACTCACCAACATGCTCGCGTCTAAACCGCCCCACTATGATTCAGTATCTTCAGGTGAGAAGCTTCAGTATACTCACGTCCATGTATTCATCAGTGGTCAGTTCTATCTCTTTCTCTCTTTCTCTCTCTCTCTCTCTCTCTCTCTCTCTCTCTCTATATATATATATATATATATATATATATATATATATATATATATATATATATATATATATATATAAGTGTCATTGTGTAAACTCGAAGTATAGAATTATATATACCATTTAATAGCACAACTCATTCAAATATAAATGTTTCTTAGCAATATCATCCCAACGAGCACGATATTTGAACAAAAAATGTTCCCTTCAGATTAAATAAAAGCCGATGACAGTAACAAGTTTACTCACAAAACTATATTTTTTTTGTTTTAGATGGTCGTATGTGAGTACGAGTCACGCGGTAAAAGATATTATATAGTCATCTGTTTATTTTTAAAAAAAAAGATGTAGAATCAAGAATATGTGTTTTGTCAGTGCTGTTGTTATTTACTAAGAGTTGAGTTAATTAGACAAAACAATAAGACTCAATAAGGGAGAATATTGGGGAAACGTATAAAAAATTATATGACTACAGTTTTGTTTAAAAAAAATTAAAAAAGACACAAGAGGATTAGACAAAATGTTAATCTTCTGTTTGGGTACAATACACATACAAACGTGACAATAGTCGGATAAAGCTAAAAGATAATTGCTGAAAAAAAACAACTATATAATAATAATAATAATATGGGAAAAAAATAGCAGAACATGTAAATGATCTAAGCAAGCCAGACCGTCTGAGCGAGAAGGCGCATAGATCAATGTATCTACTCAACTGAATCAAGTATCCAACACTCTATATGCGGTTTAACTGTAATTCTAGTCTCCTCTATTCAAGGAGTCAGTTTCATTGCATTCGGCCCATCTCCAAACACACTTCACCTCCCGTCCCAGCAACTCTCCAAGCATATGCAAGACTGACTGTTCCTGCAAGGTGTTCATTATAGATACATCTGTTTTTTTCCACTAAGCACTCTGAATCGACCAGATCCCTTTATACCACCTTTAGACTTCTCAGTCTCTCAATATATACATCATTGTCCCACCTATTCTCCTCTTTTATTAAAAATGAAGAAAAACTTGACCGGTGTCCTCTTTGTGGTGAGTAAGGCCACAAGCAGGGACAGAGCTGCCAGCGAGTTTAGGGATTTAAATATAAGATTATTCCCACACTCTACCAATCCTCACACCATATATATATACACATACATACATACATACATACATACATACATACATACATACATACATACATACATACATACATACATACATACATAAGTACATACATACATACATACATACATACATACATACATACATACATACATACATACATACATACATACATACATACATACATACATACATACATACATACATACATACATACATACATACATACATACATATATACATACATGCACACATACATACACACATAATCATCATCATCAAGTGCCGTCTCCGCAACGAGGGTTGGCTACCATGGAGCGCCATTCTGCTGTCTCTTGCTTTGATGGTGCAGGTTGTCATAGGCTGATTTGTCCATCTTTTGATGTTACTCGTCCATGTTAGTCTTGGTCTGCCTCTTTTACCTTGTGTTTTACCCTCCAGGATTACTTTTAGTAGGCTGTTGTGTCTTTTAAACATGGCCCAAAAATCGCATTTATCTTGTTTGAATTGTGCTTAGTAGTTCTCTTTTCATTTTTATTTGTTTTAAAACTTCATCGTTTGTTTTCTTTTCCTTCCATCCAATTCTACCTATTCTTCTATGTATCCACATTTGAAAGGCTTCAATTCTCTGTTCTGTTTTCTTGTCTAATGTCAATGTTTCTGCACCATATAGGAATATTGAGAAGATATAACATTTTGCTATTCTTAGTTTTAGCCCTGGTGTTATTATACACACATACGTACATTCAGTACATATATATATATAACCCAACCTTCTCTGAGACTAAACTTAGACCGACATTTCAAGAAACGAATAAGTCTTTATTTTGACGGGTACCTAGTCCCTGTAGTAAAACTAGCTTAACTGTTGTGACAGATACTTGTCCACTAAAGCTGGAACAGCTGTAAATCTTATCATGAACGTTTAAAAAAAAAAAACAATAAAGTATAACAATTATAAATAGGGACACCTGCATACTTAACTGCGTTTACACTAAACTATACTTCTTTGTATTGATGGTTAGCGGGGTAGAGTTCTGCCCTACCAAAGGAGGAGTACGACGTCTCCTTTCCTCCGCTAGTCTTCGGGTCACCCTTGGGCAAAGTGGAGCTCCCGTTTAGCCCCCCTATCAGGGTTATGTGAAGCCATTGGAGCAGGTGGTGGATGGTGTTGTGGGAGCAGCCGACAAGTAGTGCCGGTTATGGTCCCCACACCGCGATGGCAGGCAGAGGATCTCATGTATAGAGACAATGGCTGTGATCTCCGACTAGCACAGTCACTGCCAAGAAGGAAAGGAATGGCAAACTACCTTCTTAAATTGCCTGGAATAATCATGACAAATCACAACCCAGAAGAATGTTGAAAGTTCCCTGGACAGATAAAAAGACCAATGAGGAAGTTCTCAAAGAGGCCAACACAAAAAGGGAGCTCTTAAAAAACATCAGAAAGAAGCAATCAACATTTTTCGGGCACATCATGAGAAGAGGAAAGTTGGAATACTTGGTTACAACTGGAAAAATAAAAGGAAAGAGAGATCGCGGACGACAAAGAGAGAAAATACTGGATAGCTTGGTGTCATGGCATGGAAAACAGTCAATAACAGAAATGATACGATGCACTGTAGATAGAAGATTGTGGAGAGACATGATCGCCTACGCCAACCGGCAGGGTACATGATGATGATGATACTTCTTTGAAGTGATGAAAAGCTAAAGAAAATAATATACCCTCTACACAAGTACCAGACTATTTAACATAGATCTCAGAGAAGCACAATATAGGAGTCAAGACAACTTAATAATGAATAGCTTCGTTGTCTCTCATGTGGGTTTACACTGTACGGCAGGACAATTTATTGATTTCTTTCAAATTGCTCCTTGTAAAACCTCTCATCTCATGTGCTGTCCAGCATGTGATTGACCATGATGTGGTCAAAATCTCTCATCTCATGTGCTGTCCAGCATGTGATTGACCATGATGTGGTCAAAATCTCTCATCTCATATGCTGTCCAGCATGTGATTAACCATGATGTGGTCAAAATATCTCATCTCATGTGCTGCCCAGCATGTGATTGACCATGATGTTGTCAAAATCTCTCATCTCATGTGCTGTAAAGTATGTGATTGACCATGATGTGGTTAAAATCTCTCATCTCATGTGCTGTAAAGTATGTGATTGACCATGATGTGGTCAAAATATCTTATCTCATGTGCTGTCCAGCATGTGATTGACCATGATGTGGTCAAAATCTCTCATCTCATGTGCTGTAAAGTATGTGATTGACCATGATGTGGTTAAAATCTCTCATCTCATGTGCTGTAAAGTATGTGATTGACCATGATGTGGTTAAAATCTCTCATCTCATGTTCTGCAAAGTATGTGATTGACCATGATGTGGTCAAAATCTCTCATCTCATGTGCTGTAAAGTATGTGATTGACCATGATGTGGTCAAAATCTCTCATCTCATGTACTGTAAAGTATGTGATTGACCATGATGTGGTCCATATCTCTCATCTCATGTGCTGTCCAGCATGTGATTGACCATGATGTGGTCAAAATCTCTCATCATCAAAAGGAGTCTCATCAATTTAATCCACAATGATTTACATTAAAAAAAAGTAAAGTACCCCCGTCACGCCAAGTGGCGTATAGGGAAATATGGTGTTAGTGACCCTATATTTTACAGACCTTCGGCACAAGATTTTTGGGGTAATGTGGTCGGTATTACGCCCGTGCCGCTTTACTTTCCCAGAAAAAAATCTGGTACCAATTAAAGGCTGGGTGAACCCGGAAGCCGCGGTTAAGATCGAGCCCTACCTCTTGTTCTTTGTAGCCCAGTTGACTAACCACTGAGCTATCGCGGCTCCCAAATGATTTACATGGTTGAAGTAAATCAAGGTATGTGTTAAGCAAATCAATTATTTAAGCAACTTTTTTTTCAAACCCTATATGGCTTGACATATCGCTACAGTGCAGAGTATAATGTTTTAAGTTTAGACAAATTGACGTGCATTAAAATAAAAATCAAATTTGAAACAGAATGACAATTAAACTGAGAATTGTGTGTCTTTACAGGAATAGGTTCCGGCATTGCACCAGGTGGATATGGAGGCAGTATGAACTCAATGGGACCATCCATGTCTCCCATGCCGTCAGCAATGTCAGCGATCAGTGGAGGTATGGGCTACTCCCCTCAAGCTATGGGGGGAATGGCCGCTATGGGAGGAATGGGATCTATGGGAGGAATGGGGTCTATGGGAGGTATGGGATCTATGGGCGGCATGGGAGGATATGGATCCATGTCTAGTATGAACACGATGGGAGGGATGAACGGGATGTCAGCAATGTCTGGGATGGCATCTATGAATGGCATGAACAGATCCTTAGATCCCAACCTCATGACCATGGAGAGAAACGGTGCACTGAATAGGCCAAGAACTGACAAAAACTATCGAAGAGCGTATACACACGCCAAGCCACCTTATTCGTACATTTCGCTTATCACCATGGCAATTCAACAATCGCAAAATAAAATGTGTACACTCAGCGAGATTTATCAGTTCATCATGGACCTATTCCCTTTCTACAGACAAAACCAGCAGAGGTGGCAGAATTCCATTCGTCATAGTCTCTCGTTCAATGATTGTTTCGTTAAGGTACCACGGACACCAGATCGGCCGGGGAAAGGAAGCTATTGGGCTCTACACCCCGACTCTGGTAATATGTTTGAAAACGGATGCTACCTGAGACGCCAGAAGAGATTCAAGTGTCCAAAGAAGGAGATGATTCGCCAGACGTCAGGCTCAAGAGAAAGAGATGATTCAGGGATCAACCCAGATGATAGCATGCCATCTGGCGATGATCACAGTCCGATGAGCTCTCCCATTTCTGGTGGTCATCCCCATCATGGTCAATCACATGCTGGACAGCATACATCTCCGCGACCTCAAGACCAGCACCAACAGTCTCACCATCACCAGCAGCAACATTCACAACAGCAGCACCAGTCTAATTTGTCTGTTCAACCTAAAACTGAGGTTATAAATTCTAGCCCCCACCCTCAAGAGATGTCTCACCCACCTCCCGCTCAGAGCCTTCCGCCTCAGGTTTCATGCCACACCCCTCTCTCCTCCCAAACTGCTCTGCCCGCCTACCACCACACACAACAGAACGTTGACCTGTCAAACGTTAGACAACTCAATCCCCATGACTACGGCTCACAGCTCACGTCTCAGTCTCTAGGCCTCTACCACCCCGCGGGTCATTACGTCCATCACCCTCACCACCACCATCACCAACAGGCAGGCCTGCACCAACTGAACCCCAACCATTCCTTCAACCATCCATTCTCCATCAACAACCTTATGTCCGAAAGCAAGCTGGACATGAAGTCCATGTACGACATGGGCTACGGCGCCTATGCCCAAATGTCTCCTCTGACCATGTCCAAAGACTCCTCCCCTCCAGGCATGCCAAACCACCACGATGCTGGTGGATACTATAAATCCTACCAATCAACTGTGGATTTATGACATCCGGTTATATCTAACACAAACAGTCCTCCCAAGTATGATTTGTACAACGGACATCCATACCAAAGCGATCTGTACAGCCAACCTCAGTCTGATCACATTCCTATCGGTCGAGGAACCTGACAGTTGCAAGTTCTCGACAAAGGATGTGCGTAGATGCAAAACGTCTCTGGATGTAGATATCTCATACACGTTCATTACAATACTGTTTAGATGAAACTCAACATTCAATTGGCTTCAAATATACATACTTCTGTGTGTATGTGTGTGTATGTGTGTCTTAAAACAAGGTCAAAGTTCACAAGATGAGAAACGAACAGGAGTCGTTTATTTTTTTCTTTTGGAAGAAGTACAGGTAGAACTTGGTGGATGACAGTTTATAAATACAGTGTGATTTTGTTCTAATATTTCTTGCAATGCACTTTGTGATACCTTAATCTACAGGAAGACGTGTCGTCATGTACTGTCCAAACACCGGTCTAACCTTCTGAAACGTCATAGTTCTACCATTTATTTATGGTGTCTGTCACGCCCACACACAGTTGTGAAATGCGTCACAAACGACACGCATGCCACAAAGTTTACCTGTCCTGTGCAGGAAATCACGCGGCTTTCTCTCAGTCACAAACACGGACTGGTGAGTTTGTTGACATTACGACACTATTGTAAGATTTGAAGGAAACTTCAACTACGATGACATAAATGATCAATATTTTTCACGTTGTTTGATACCTTACCTCCACATAGATGGCACACTCGATATTTCTCATTTTATTTCATTTGTAGTTTTTAAGTTTAATCTCAGTTTACACCATTTTGACATTTCTTTATCACTTGAATAATTGCATTGCATGTTATAGATGCCCTTCTCAATGTAAAGACGACCTATTTATTTTGTTCGATTTTTTTAACCATTTTACAAAATACAGAACTTACATTTTTACAAAAAAGTCAACCTAAGATGTTATTTATGTTTTACTTTGTCAGAAACTAATATCACTAAGAATTAGAAATTAACATTTTACAGAAAGAAAATAACACTTTAACAAAATGTTCAAAATGACCAACTCATATTTTATTTAAATAAAATTGTTAATGAATAATTTACCGGAAATAAGAGCGTGTTTACAATACTTATAATTAACCACCTTTCAAAGTTGTTTTTTGTTTTTTGTTTTGCATTATCATTACACTTATCATTGCAGTTAAATTGTGAAACAAAGAGAACGCAAATGTCACAATCACTGCAATGTCAACGAGCATGCTCTACACATTCACTTCTAGTCTCAATGCCAAGCTTAAGCCGTACCGGTGCTTGAAACTGAAGAAGGTTTATCTAGTTGAACATTATGGTTCCTCTAGTTGAACATTATGGTTTATCAAGTTCAACATTAGGGTTTATATAGTTGAACATTATGGTTTATCTAGTTAAGCATTATGCTTTATCAAGTTCAACATTATGGTTTATCTAGTTCGACATTATGGTTTATCTAGTTCAACATTATGGTTCTCAAAGTAAAGACAGAAGTTTTAAGTAAAATCCTAAATGTACATAACACATGCCCACCCCAGTCCTCCCATTCTGTCACTTATCTTCTTCTTGGCATTACAGGTAAAGCAAGAATGTACTATCAGTCAATATTTCCCCTTCAAATTTATGATTTATCAGTATTTTATACTGATGGACCCGCCACTATGATATATATATATATATATATATATATATATATATATATATATATATATATATATATATATATATATTTATATAATAATAATAATAATAATATTTAACATTATTATTGTAATTGAGTGAAAGGATCACTATACAGGCCTAGATATGAAATCTCATTTTGCAACTTTCCTCGTCGTCTTTTGGAAGGTGTTGGTATATAGAGTAAGTATAATACTGCCTAGACATTCCGTGCAGGAAAAAGACTTTTTTACTCCGTAACTTGTGCCTGTAACAGAAGATCAGAGACTCGATCAAGCTCAACGTGAACTGACTTTTCATTCACAATGTTTCGCTATCCTCTTACTCTCGAGTGTAGTTCAATATCTGATGGCAACGTAAACAACGATATCCCTGTAACATACTTTCTCTCTATAACATATAGTTGTTGAGGGTCACAGCCCCATTTCTGCTGATCTAGTCCACGTTGAGACAAAACTGATCGTTTCTCTGTTACAGGTTGCTGATGTGGACAACAATAAACAACTTTGTTAAAGTTGACGTAAAGTCCACCTGCTACTTTAGTCTGTCAACTCTGTTCTTTAGACAACGGAATGCTCACATTGCTCTATCATCTGACGTATTTTGCTTCTTTCTTTATTATTTGATTAATTTTCTTCTGAAGCCCATCACAAGTACAACAGAATGAACATTCTTTTCCAACGTATACGATCCGCATATTAACCCTTCAAACATACATCAGAATGTTCATTCACTTCCCAATATAGGCGATCCTCGTATACGAGAGCTGATGGAGCGCCGTACGCACCCTCTTTTCCTATAAGGATCCACATAAGAACTGTTTTCTTGAAAAGTGGTTCCATTTTTATTAGATTTTGTAGAGTATAATTTTATAACATAAGAATAACATGTTTTTTTATTTTCACACGGTGGTCCCACTAATATCAGGGTATCTAGAATATGCTCACTATTTCTGATTAGTATTAAATTCGATTTTTCCTGACATTTTACGGGTGCACATGTGAAGTAATTAGAGGATGCGTCTTCCCATTCATTATAAGAGTAAGATATTTAACTTATCACTATGCTCCCTCAAATGCAATAGCATTGGAGAGAGAGCGTCATAGCTTCCTGATAACATTAAAATATTACCTGCTGCTTAATGAACAGTCCATCCTCTACTCAAAGACATAAAGAGATTTATACTGTAGCAATTCTTGAACGTATTATTCTATATATTTACTAACAGCTCCTATTCTGCTCAAAGATGTAAATGGAAAGCACTCTAATTATTCTCATGAACTCACATCTCGTTTACTGATTGGCTTCTCTTCTACCGGGAAGGCCTCATCCCTTCGCACCTAAACTCACATTTATATACAAATGTACACACATACAATAATTGTAAATATATGCAAATATCAGCTGCAACGAAATGTTCACGCGGGGATTAAATAAACATCATTGTTTTGTAGTTGAGACAGAAATCTCACCAATACATTGCTTTGAATCTTATAAGTTGCTTGAATATAAAATAATCTGCCCACACTTTGTATGTTTTGTGTAATACATGTATATTGATTGTTACCATGATTTCCGATAAAACGAACATTCCTCCAACACGTTATACGAGTGTTTCTGTGTTGTTAATGTACATTGAAGCTAGTACACCAAAGAGATATATTTTATGATGTCTTCAACTTGTTTCTTTGACATTGTATTATTTCGTTGTACTGTAAAATGTGTCGCAATAAATTAGCAAATCTATTTCATTCTGAAAGCAAGTATTTGTTTGCAATATTTTGGGTTTTGTTTTTAAAGAAAAGGTTCTTGGAACAGACGATATTTGGATTACTGTTGTGTATGGATTTTGTAAGTGTGGAAAGAATGAAAAACGGCATGGGTAAATGTATTGTTGCTGAGAGTTAAGGCTGAGTCATTTTTATAGACAGACATGCACAAACGTATAGATAAAATGACAGACATTTGCATAGAAAAGCAGATACACGAACCTGAGAACATATATGCAGACAGTCAGGAAAGCACTCAAAGAAATAGTTGAAGAGGGAAGAGAGAGAGAGAGAGAGAGAGAGAGAGAGAGAGAGAGGAAAAAAGAGTGGCAAAATGAAAGGGGATAGTATTTTCATGAATCTGATACTCTAGTAATGGTTATCATTTTGTGATGTCTCCTCATTAAAGTTTGGCTACTTTGAATGTCAGTTCAACGCAGTCGCTTGCCTTGATTGTCAGGCTGTCTCTCCTGTCTATATCTTGATGATCTTATGCTACTTCGGTTAGTTCTGCCTCTGCCATGCCCCCTTTCAAGATGACATTCAGTCATTTATTGTGTCTCATCATGTGTTCACACATGTCTGTTTGCCTTGTTCAAATTGTTTTAAATATTTCTTTATTTTCAACGATTTCAGAACTGCATGATTGATTCTCTTCTCTATTAAACCAATTCTTCTCATTAGTCTATAAATCCATATTTCGATGGATTCTGTTTTCTTTTGTATTTTTTAAAATTAAGTGTCAGTGTTGACGTCATATAGAAATGTTGAGTAATTATGGAATTTTTAACATTCTCATTTTCAGTTTTGAGGTTATTTGCTTTCATGAGATTATACATTCATGTTTAAAAAGCTAACTTGATAGCCATTTTTTCCTCCAGTTTAATTCTATCTCACATTTTTCATCAATTTATAACAAGGATTTTCTTGAACTCTCTCACATTGGGTACTTTCCATTGATTTTGATTGACTTGTCATATTGTCAGTCTTTTTAAATATGTACATCCAGTCTATATTCATTGCCACTCTTGCTTTTGTTTTTCATTAACTACCTGTAGTTCCTCTGGATTTTCTGCCAGTAATGGCGTGTCATGATATCGGTACAGCTTAAGTTGTTATACAATTTGAATGAATCTTTTCAATGACCTTTCCATGATATGTATGAAGATCCAAGTGTATAAATTGAACCAACACAGATACATAACGCAGTCATGTCTATCTCCTTCTTTACATCACTAGGTGCTGATTTTTCTCTTGCACATCTTAACACTGCTGTTTGTACCCAATAAAAGTTCTATATCAGTCTCTTGTGTCCTTTATCTAGATATATATCTCTCGAACATTCTAAATGTGTATGCTGTAATCTGTCAAGAGCTTAGATATCATCTATGACACATTCATAAATTGGTTTGATTAAATCTTTGCATCCTCATGCAGAAGATAACGTCGCTTGTTCATATGTTTTCCCTTATCCAAATTGTTGTTCTCCTAACTCCATACTGATTTGTATTTACGATTCTTCTTTATATGTATAAACGTAAGTAAGATGTTAAGTAAAATGTTTTTATAATTTCAGGCCAATATGAACACACATGTATCTGCATGTGTGATAACTCAGTCAACATATAAGTGATCATAAACATTAATCATCATCATCATGTGCCATACCGGTTGGCGTAAGCAATCATGTCCTTCCACAATCTTCTATCTATAGTGCATCGTATCAGTTCTGTTGTTGACTGCTTTCCATGCCATGAAAACAAGCCATCTAGTATTTTCTCTCTTTGTCGCCCGCGATCTCTCTTTCCTTTTATTTTGCCAGTTGTAACCAAGTTAAACATTAATAGACAAGGAAAATAACACATTTTAAGCGATATTTTATTTGTCTTGTGTACTGTATTAACCTCTGAGCATCATTCAAAGTCCGTAGACGGTTACTTGATTCATACACCAGGGATCAGTTCATTCTTGAGAGATTAACACTTGTAATGAATTCACGGATTATGTCGAGTTTAGATTAGCGACCAGATGTTGAGGTAATAACAATAAGTGTTTAATGCTGCTAGAGAAAATACGTTTTTCCGTCTTGCTTGCTGTCTTATTTTGTTTACAAAAAAGCCAGTCAACATGCTTTTTCCTGATTTTTCTACTTTACTGTTTATCTCTCGCCTTCCTTCTCTCTCTTTCTCTCCCCATCTTTCACTCTCTCTCTCTCTACACACACACACACATATATGTAAAATAACTATATAAACTATAAAAATATGTATACACACACAAATTACCCGCATCTACATTTCTTACACACACAAAAACACACACCTATATATATATATATATATATATACATATACACTGTCCTGCAACGTGCTAAGACCCTAACAATCATGTCGATGCTCAGAAGTCGAAGGCTAAGATGGCTGGGGCATGTCCAACGGATGGAAGAAAAACGCATTCCTAGGCAAATACTATATGGTGAGCTAAAACACGGAAAAAGAAAAATCGGCAGACCTAAACTACGATATAGAGATATCTGCAAATCATCTCTGAAAGACTTCTCCATCTGTGAAAACGACTGGCAACATCTGGCAAGTGATCGCACATCATGGAGAGCATGTATAAGGAACGGTATAACAACATTTGAGACTGTGCTAAGACAGGACTTAGAAGAGAAGAGACTCATGAAAAAGGATGGTAAACCCTATGGATCAGCGAGCCTGACCTGTTCATTATGTGACCGCGTGTGTTTGTCAAACACTGGTAGAATTAGCCACGAGAGAAGCTGTTCGGCAAAAACAATACCTCAAAAAAATACGCAATAGCCTCCACTAGACCGTCTGACAAGACGAAAAGGGCCATATAAATACATATACATACACACATATACATTTATATATATATATATATATATATATATATATATATATATATTTATATATATAAACACACTGTATTCCTTAATCTTTCATTCTGAAATATTCATTTTTGTTTTCGAAACACAAGAGCACCTCATTCATTAATCACTATTATCCGATGTCCTCCAAACCAATCTCCTCACTTCCCAGCTACTTTAAATCGTGACCTATTAAAACAAAGTTATTGTTCTTTAATATAGGCCCCCTCCGACTGGCTTCCGCTCAATGTCGTAAAAGTTATTTTAAAAATACGATCAATGTCGTAAAGATTATATTTTGTTCAGTAATTAAATTAAAGAAATTGTTTCGAGTCGTTAGACCTGCTATCTGTATCTAGCAATCAAATGTTGAGCTTGCAATGGCTATCGGAAAATTTAATGAGACTTGGTTGGCTTCAGCTCATCAAAGATATAACTGTTATTGTCTTCTTTGAAACTATGATAAAATATCAGTTGTATTTTTTTATTATGAAAATGGCGTCTTTCATAGTTTTGGACAATTTATGACAAATTTTATGCCATTTTGTGTTCTTATGTGTGAACTAATCTATTGGTGATATCGCCATTAGTGGTATTGAAAAAGTTGTTATATAGGATAAAACAGACATAATAGAAATATTTAAATCGGTGATCTGTCTATCTTTTGTTCGCCTTAAGTCTTACTGTTATCTGCAATGTCGGTTCTTGTATAAATTGTTGTTTTTCTTGTATTGTCCCATAAAGTTTTGTCTAGTTAAACTGGCGATCAAATAATAGTGATGACACCATGACACCGATGTTAATATGAAACGATTTCTTTTTCTAGCATTATTGGTATTTTTATAATAATGCAGGGAGAAGCCAGTACGATGAGTTATGAGTTACGATGATATAATTGGGGGAATCTTCATTTTGAGGAAAATAAAATAAAGACAGATCTTCTTGTTTAAACAAAAATTATAAAAAAATATTACAAAAACCAAATTGTTGGTACATTAGATATGAGACACACACACACCCACAGAGAGAGAGAGAGAGAGAGAGAGAGAGAGATAGAGAGAGAGAGAGAGATAGAGAGAGAGAGATTCTGTAGTAATTATATTTGATCAGTGCCACCTTAAAAATATACAATATTATCAAATGGTTTGCAGTACTTTTCCCCATTACAGGAAGTGTACAACTACGTAGATGAACTTATTAAAGTAATCTTGATAGGTTGAAAAATGCTAATAGATATTTGTAGATTTTGTATCAGTTGCTTTAACAAGTTGTATCGAAATTTGTACCCGTGAACGGCATACATCCTTCTCATTGTAAATACAATTGAGAACTTTTCTATTTAGGCAGCGTGTACAAGTCCGTTTAATACAGGACTATGTTCGATCTGATCAAACAAATTGTTGGGCCCCTTTTAAGGCAATAGAAACATGTAGTTGTTGGAGAGGAAACCACGTATTGCTCTCAGGTTCTATCTGTCTCTTGACCTTTCGAGCAGTAGCCGGCCCATAGGGCGTAGACCAAGATACCCCTTCTCTTATCTAAATTTTTATTCTAGCAGTTTTCAATTCTTTTAAAGATATTTTATAAAATTTTGCCATTTGTCTGTGTTCTGTGCAAGCAGCTCTATCTCATTGAGGGAGCCGATTCCTGTTGCTCTTGCCTCTCTCATTAAAGTTCTTCTCAGTGTCTCTCTGGGTCTTCCTCTTTTCCTCTTACCTGTTGTTTCCCACACGAGGGCTTGCTTTGCTATTCGGTTATTATCTCTTCTCATCACGTGTCCAACATATGACCATCGTCTTTTCTTTATTACTGAAGATATTAGTGGTTGATTGGCGATTTCTCTAATTTCCTCATTTGTTTTGAATTCGTTTCACGCTATACCAAGTATTTTCCTTAGACATTTATTTTCAAATGTTTTCAACTTTGTTTCTATGTCTCTTGTTGTTTTCCAGCTTTCACACGCATACTATCAGGTTACCTTTCTCTTATTTCTCCCATGCACACACACGTACAAATACACATACACAGACACGCGTAAAGTGGCCCGTCACGCCAAGTGACGTATAGGGAATATGGTGTTAGTGACTACAATTTGTATAGATCTTCGGCAAATGATTTTTGGGGTAATGTGGTCGGCATTACACCCGTGCAACTTTACTTTCCCAGAAAAAAAAAATCCGGTACCCATTTTAAGGCTGGGTGAACCTGAAAGCCGTCGATCAGGATCGAACCCTAGCTCGCGTCCTTTGTTCATTAACCACTGAGCTATAGCGGCTCCCATATATATATATATATATATATATATATATATATATATATATATTTATATGGTCACGTCTCCTTAAACACAAAAAAAAAATAATATTTCATTGAAATGAGGGATTCTTCTCCTCTTTTCTCTTTCTCACTGATACCTAAAAGGTGTCGTGGTTTATATCATTTCGTTCTTGAGCTGCTCGAACTGTCTGAATTAGTGATTTTCCTTTGTTGTTACATGTCTCTGTCACTGCATCTAGCCATCTTCTTCTGGGTCTTCCTATTGGTCTTTTTCCATGCATTCTCAAGAAGAACGCCCTTGATGTTGATTGGTAAGGATTCATTCTGACCAGATGGTCCAACCATTTAAGTTGTTGTTGTTCTATATATTCTTGGCAGGGTTTTGTTTCTACTATTTTTCTTATGGTTTCATTTGGTATTCTATCTCTTCTTGTGTTGTTTGTTACTTTTCTCAAGCATCGCATCTCACATGTATTAATCTTTCTTTAATGTGATTTAGAAAGGGTCCATGTTTGACTTTCATAGCACAAAGTTGGTATCAAAATGCTATTTATCATTTGTTGTTTAGCTGCTATATAAATGTTTGGATGTCTTAACAATGGTGAAAGCTGGTATGTAATAGCATTTACTTTTTGTATTCTCAGAAATGAGGGATTAACAAATTTAAAGGACTTGGCACATACATTGCGACAATGCTTGAGAAATACTTTTATGACTTTTCTTCTAAATGTCAAAATCTAGACTGAAAAGCATAAGTATATGCATACGATGGACTGACACATACACACCGTATGTATGGATAAAGAAAAGGTTTAAAACAGAGCTAAGAATTAAAATGAAGTCAGATTAAATATGATTACTTTAAAGTGAGCTCGGTACAAGATAATAGTAAAGAACATATTTTCTAAAACAAGCTAAGAACAGTAAGACTTTACACTTGAAGTTAATCCTGTGAGACGGGTTTGCGAGAGTAGGAAGAAATGACAACTTTCTATTGAGGCTTTAAAGAAGTAACGAGAAATTTGGAGAAGAAAAATCAAGATTTCACAAAGTGACGTTGGAAAACAATATATGAATATGATATTTAAAATTTAAATTATGCGAAATGAAAAAAAAGACAATAAGCTTAAAGAATTGCCGAAAAATTAAAAGAAACACATCAGATGTCAGGAAAGAGAACTGGTGAAAAACACAAAAGAAACTATAAAGCACTGGAATCTGCCTTTGATGATGTATCACGTTGCTAATCAGACCCCGTTTTTCGACATTGTAACCGTTCTAGAATCCTATGTTTAGGGTAAACAATCATCATTTTCTGGCCATGTAATGAGAAGGGAACAGCTGGAATATATTGTAATAACTGAGAAAACTGAGGGACGAAGAGATAGAGGGAAGCAAAGAGAAAAGATACCAGACAGCTTAAGAGAATTGGTCGGCAGATGGTCAACAACAGAAATAAAAATAACTGATGAGATCGAAAGTTGTGGAGAGACATGATCGCCTACGCCAGCAGGCGTGGTACGTGATGATGTTTACGGAGGAAGCATATTCTATCAACTCTCCCCTACTCCTGGCGTTTTGTACATTTCTCCCTCTTTGTCATTTTGTTGTTGTTGCTTTGATGAACATCTCTCAGTGTACACATTTCGATCTACCATCGGACTATGTACGACCAGCAGTGTAGATTGCCTTTCGCAATCTCAGGTCGTTCCCCATTCGAATAACGGCGGCAATGACGTTGGTTCTGCTGTTAGCGGACCGTTTTGTCAACGAGACAAAAAGCCTGGCTATGTCCTCCAACGAAATTTCATCTTCAACACAGTTGCACATCCAGTGCTATAACTCGTTCCTGTAAACGTGAATAGAGAAAACACTGACCTACATTCTACACATGTTTATTGTTAGTCAAAGGTCCCGGTATCCCTGCAAACGAATCAAAATCCATAATTGCTCAACCGCCAGTGCCAGTAGAATCATCCGAATTAAAATTCTCTTTGGAGGATCAAAACATAGAAAGGCAGCTGCAGTCCGCATCATAGCAGATACAGCACATGCCAAAAGGCATAAAGCCAAGCGGCACCGAAAGGGAACGCAACTGAACTGTCCATCGTCACAACGATATAATCATTCAACGTAAGCAATCGAAATATCGAAAGACGATCCGAATGAAAAACAGCTCACGGTGCGCACAGACAGCAAGCCGGACTTGGAATTTGAGGAAACTGCAATAAGGAACACTTTTCAGGCTGCGCCTCAACGGCCCTGCCTCCTAACCGTCATATTCACCAGAAGTCTTTTCTACACATATACAACATAACTGGAAATGTCACACATAGGGAAAGCACACCTACTATTCACATTTTCTGACCTGAAACAAGACTGATTTATTAAAGGCCATTAGAGATACCGTATCCAGAGAAGATGGTACAGAATGAGAGACTGATCCATATTCATTGAATGAAGGATCGGGATTTGAGGCTGGGAGGGGGAAGAACAAACACGCTCTGCAAGTAACAAGGGCGATCAATGTACACACCTTGCATTGGCTTTTGGAAAGTGCAACTGAGTGGGTACGGAAATATCCGCAGTAACGCTTCCTCTAGAAATCAATCAAACAAATAAATGTAAGATTACAACAGTAGACGTTTTAACAAATATCTCAAAGACATGTTACCAATGTAACAGAAATGGGATCCAGTGGTCACTGACCAAACAACTTGATGATTTAGACTTTGCTGATGACATAGCTCTCCTATCACACAGCCATCAACAGATGCAGGATAAAATGAGTATATTAGATGAGAGATCACAACAGCTAGGACTAAAGATTAATAGAGATAAGACCAACATTATGAGAATTAATGCAGTTGGCAATAATCAAATAAAACTAGGAGAAATACCTCTACTAGACGTACAATCTTATATATATCTGGGCAGTAATATAGATAAAGAGGGAGGAACAGAAAATGATACCAAAATAAGGATATCAAAAGCAAGAGGAGCTTTCATTGCACTGGGAAACATATGGAAATCCAAAGAAATTAGGCTAAATACAAAAATAAAAATTGTCAACTCAAATGTTAAGTCGGTCCTATTATATGGCTGTGAAACAGAGAATAACAAAATTGACAATCACGAAGGTACAGACTTTCATTAATGGATGCTTGCGCAGAATAAAGGGATGGAAATGGCAGGACAAAGTCACTAACGTAGAGTTATGGAAATGTACCGGTCAAATACCAGTGGAAAAAGAGATACAGCGAAGACGATGGCGATGGATAGGACACACACTACGGAAGCCAACTGAGAGTATTACACAACAGGCCCTTTTTTGGAATCCCCAGGGGAAAAGACAAAGAGGAAGACCAAGGAATTCTTGGAGAAGACAGATCGAAGCAGAGATGAAGATGATGGGGAAGACATGGAATGATCTTAAAAGAATGGCAAAAAACAGAACGACTTGGAAAGTGCTTGTTGAAGACATATGCTCCACTGGGAGCTAAAAGGTAGAAGAAGAAGATGTTACCAATGTGAGATTTTAAATGAAGCAAAATATGGCCGAGAAGAATGTAACCAAGATACAAATACACGTTTCTTTAAAAAAAGATACACGCAATTAAAAAAATAGATCAAGTGAAGGCAATAAAAAAAAACCTTCACTAATAAGCATCATTAGTGCCGTCTCCGCATCGAAGGTTGGCTACCATGGAGCGCCATTCCACTCTGTCTCTTGCTTTGATGGTGCAGATTGTCATAGGTTGACTAGTCCATCTTTTGATGTTACTCGTCCATGTTAGTCTTGCGTTCTGCTTCTACCATAAGATTTTATAATTTTTCTTGTTGGTATAAGGTCCTAACATTCACTAATGTAAGACATTATTCCTCTGCGGACAAATGTGATCTTTATTCTTCTGTCATTTCCGTCTTCACCTTGACCGTTCAGTTCCCTATGCTCAGCAGCAGATTGTACAGAGATGCTTGCCTCCTTGAATATAGTCGTTATAAGAAAGTCATAGTAACTTTAGATGGAATTTTTACCCATTACTTGCGTTATTCAGAGCAGTAAAGGTGAAAAGTTCACAAACTGCAAATTGCTCCATTTCAATTTCTGCGTGTTTTTGTCTGACAAGGTTCGTCTTTGGGGAGATATCAGTCCAAGTCCAGGTTGTAGTTCAGTGAACACAATAGATGATGCACAGGAATGAGTGTTGAGTTGTAACAAGTGTAAAGACAAGAGTGGCATTGTTTTTGTTGTTTGTTTGTTTGTTTGTTTATTATTTGTTTGCGTAGGTCAGCTTTATATCTCAAGCGAAGTCCAGAGTGATTAAATTTTGCATGAAACTCACTTTTACCTATTGTTGCCACCGGTAGCCCTGTACACAGGTGTCCTTCGCCATACAGGCAGATATTCTCAGACGTCAAAGGTACTTTCATATTTTTATCGTCGAGAGTGTTAAGGTTTTGGGTTGAATTTTTCCTACCAGTTTTACACGAACAGCACCCATTTTTGGCCTGCTCTTCTCGAATTCTAATGCCAATAGTTCTTTAACGTGGGCAGAGTACACACAGAACCCCTTTCTTTTTGCGTTATCAGAGAGGGCTAGAAATCGGATCTCACTGCACAGAGACAGGGGAGGGAAAAGCCAGGAAGAAATAACGAATTCGGGTTTTTTTAAATTCCCACCGTCTGTGGTTGGAATTGAATCTGAGATCTTCTTGTCCAAACGCTGGCGTCTTATTTCTAGACCACCCAGCTGCCACTTAAGACTTGTGGGCTCCTCAAGTTATTAAACATAATTATAAGAATTTCTCTATAGACAAAGTAGAGCTGTTACATGACTCATAGCTGAGTCGCTGGTCTTGGGAAATCAAATGATTAAACGCCAAATTCACGAACGTGAAATCGTAACAGACGAATCTTTTCTGGAAAGATAGCATGCTACTAGCGTTGTGCGTTGTGCTGACCACATTAACCTATCTCTCGTAAAAAAAAGAAAATTGTCGATCGTTTTGTAAATGTGTGCACCAATATCACATTCCAAATGTGTCACATTCGAGTTGTTTTTTAATTTCTTCTAATGTCGAACACAGTAATCCTCATTGGCGGCACGGAATGACGAGCACACTTTAGCCCTATCTTTTTTCTTTCTTTTTTTTGCTGAGTGGTCATTGATTCCATAAAGATTTACTGAGTGATTGTTTATTCCATAAAAATTTGTTTAAGTATTAGTGATTATTGATTACATAACGATTTATTGAGTGACTATTGATTCTATACAAATTTATTGAATGACAATTGATTCCATAAAGATTTACTTCATGACTACGAATTCCATAACCATTAATTGAGTGACTGTCGATCCCATAAAGATTTACTCAGTGACTATTTATCCCATAAAGATTTATTGAATGATTCTTGATTCCATAAAGATTTACTCAGTGACTATATATTCCATAAAGATTTACTCAGTGACTATATATTCCATAAAGATTTACTGTAACTGATATTATCAACCGTGACGGTAAAGAAACGACTATCAGACACAAGCGGAGACTTGACAAGAGCTGTACCCAAGGGTTATTATCATGTTACTGTCGAGACTATACCAGCATCTCAACTCAACAACTGTTCAAACAATAGTATTGAAGACAAAATAAAAGTAAAGAAGCGAGAAGGCAAAATAACAAGACAGCGTTCAGGAAAGTAATGGTTGCAAGAAAAGAAATGAAGTAACCATTAATGAACATAGTAATCATCACCTCACCGTATGCTCAGTGGTCTCCGGGCTTCTAATCCGCAACAAAATATAGTTCGTTAGGCGGAAGATATCGACAAATCAATGCCGTTTTGGAGGGGAAATAATGTCAAGCCGTACAGTGAGTAATTGCAGTATCCAAAATACCCATGCCTTCCGGCGAACTTGCCAGTTGGTAATTTGATAATAGAGAAGTAGCTGTGTGAGTGTGAATGTTTGGAGGCGATGTGTTTGCGTTTGGAGAGACACATGTTCAAGAAAGTAGGACTCGGCTTATATTTAAAAAAAGAAATGAGATTACAAAAATGTAAGCAATTTTGTTCCCAATGATCCAGTGTGTCTTGCTTCAAGTCTCAAATGTTTTACAGCATGTAGCTTTCCATGTGACTTCAAGTCTCAGTGATTTACTATATCTTTGAATATGTCTTAAGTCTCAATGATTTACCATATCTTTGACTGTCGTTTCAAGTTTCAACGATTTAGAGTAACTTTGACTGTCGTTTCAAGTTTCAACGATTTAGAGTAACTTTGACTGTCGTTTCAAGTTTCAACGATTTAGAGTAACTTTGACTGTCGTTTCAAGTTTCAACGATTTAGAGTAACTTTGACTGTCGTTTCAAGTTTCAACGATTTAGAGTAACTTTGAATGTGATTTCAAGTTTAAAGTGATTTAGAGTGTCTTTGAGTGTGGCTTCAATTCTTAAAAAAAAAAAAAAAAAAAAATTTAGGAAATTGCAAAGGTTAATAATAATAATAATAATAATAATACAGCTATGAAATCATGAAAATTAGATAAGGATA
The DNA here is from genome assembly GCA_032433765.1 of Megaustenia siamemsis. NCBI lineage: Eukaryota > Metazoa > Mollusca > Gastropoda > Stylommatophora > Ariophantidae > Megaustenia > Megaustenia siamemsis. The sequence goes on along the minus strand of JAVIAB010000124.1, from coordinate 43,936,799 downwards.
TATATATATATATATATATATATATATATATAGTGATCATGTCAGTATTAGAAATACCTTACACATACAATGCGGCCACTTTCTGTATCATTGTTAACACGGTTTGATATGGCGTAATACATATATATATATATATATATATATATATATATATATGTGTGTGTGTGTGTATGCACACATATATATATACTAGTGTACAATCGTGTGTAGTGCCGTTAGATATTGCCGTACAATTTCCAAAAGTCTCTGCCTTTTAAAAGTCTATGTAGCTAATGTTAATATTTTTCCACTTGCTCTTTCATCACAGTTCATACCTTTCTTCTCTGTTGTCCTCGGCTTCTCATGCATTACTTTTTTCGTTTTCAAAAACTTGGTGCATCTATTCTTAAGAATGTATTTTAATTTCTTTGGTTCTATTGTTGCCTTTTTGTAATATTTCTTAAATTGACATATGAGTTTTCCATGGTACTTAAACATGCACTCATACATACATACACACACACACACACGCACACATATATATGACCACATATATATGACCAAAAGACTTTCCTTCCATGTAAAATCAAATCACAGGTATATTAATTAAAGGAATTTGTTAAAATATACACTAAATATATACAACGTTAAAATCATGTTCGGTCAATGAGAATTCCTAAACACATTTCTTTTTTACAACTGAAACAGTGGTCGTCTCGACTCGTGTAAATAAAGCATAGATAGCATATACGATGATCAAAAAACAAAACAAAAATGTAATTGATCGATTGCTAAATTTGCCACAACTAATTCCAAAAAACTAAGCTCTGTTATTCCTATAGAAATGATATTCTCATTCATGTATTAGCAAATCTTGAAAAGAAACGAGACAATTACTATTATTTGAGGTCTGTACGCGAAGAGATGGAGCCCAACATTTTAGCCTGAGGGATGAAAAACACGTTACAACAGGAAAAAAAAAACCCGTACCTTTTCACCAGCTTTTCCTGCCCTAAAATGATGGACGTTATTTAGAGAAATGACAAAAGAGCTCACAACATATCTGGGCAATAATGGAGACGCTAAAGCAGATCGTTGATATCCTACTTCGCTTCAACATTTTGAGTTGATCTATTCTCTTTCACATTATCCACTCGGACGTGTGGTGCTGGTTGGGGCAGGTGAATTCAATAATGTGTTCGATTATGTACAAAGAAAGATCCAAAACAAACGAAGAGAAGCTAGGACGATCGGCTTTTAAAGGGAAATGTGGGAAAACTAACTCCTGTCTTTTATTTTTGATTCCTGTATTTCTGGCGCATTGAGTTTGTAGAAATTCCAGAATGTTTAGAAGATTTAGACTGTTGATCAAAGTTACAATATGATCATGTACTTGACTGCAGAATTGATCAGTTGACTAATATCTAGGTTAGTAGGTGTATTCGTGATGTAATTAGGCCAGCTTTGAAAATACGTAGTTCTGTTTTTGTTCCCCCCTCAGATTGCAAAGTGTATGCAAGTTCATTGTTTCATTAGTTCGTTGGTAATACACATTTTTTTCAATATTGGACCCATCAGCTGAGCCACCTTGGTTAGTGTTACTCTTGAACAAAAATAGTATACTCTCTCTCTTTCTTTCTCTTTCTATTTTATACTTTCTTTTGTTAACCACATACTTATGTTTATCTCTTATTATACATACACTTGCATTATGTCTCCCGTTCACACATCCTGACTTTCTGTCTCTCCTTTTGCACATCCTGGCTTTCTGTCTCTCCTTTCACACATACGGACTTTCTGTCTCTCCTTTCGCACATACGGACTTTCTGTCTCTCCTTTCACACATACGGACTTTCTGTCTCTCTTTTCGCACATACGGACTTTCTGTATCTCCTTTCACACATACGGACTTTCTGTCTCTTCTTTCACACATACGGACTTTCTGTCTCTCCGTTCACACACACGAACTTTCTGTCTCTCCTTTCACACATACGGACTTTCTGTCTCTCCTTTCACACATACGGACTTTCTGTCTCTCCTTTCACACATACGGACTTTCTGTCTCTCCTTTCACACATACGGGTTTTTATGTCTTTCCTTTCACACCTACGGACTTTCTGTCTCTCCTTTCACACATACGGACTTTCTGTCTCTCCTTTCACACAATACGGACTTTCTGTCTCTCCTTTCACACATATGATTTCTCTTTCAGGACTAACTTCAGGGGAAGGTATGTTTACAACACTCAGAAAAAGAAGTACGGGTGCGATCCTACTTTTGGGCTATATTGTATTCTTTGTATTTTCTGTTGTTGATTGTTCGTTGATTTTTCTGAGTGTTATAAACACATTTTCAGCCTGAAATTAGTTGTTATCTTTCGTCTCTAAAGTTTCCGCTCATAATATTCATTTATTATTATTAATCCCTGATCTAATCCACAGATAACTGCTATTTGTGCTGTTCCGTCCTATAACTGTGTGTCTACAACGCAAGTATTTCAACCCTTCTGTATTCGGGCGATGCTTGTCTTAATAGGAAATAAGGATATACAGTTTATTCCCGAGCTGCGTTCGTAACCCTATGCGATAGCCACTAGTACACATGCGTGAAAGACATAGATAGTGATAGCAACCTTTTTTTAGGTTGCTTAGCTGGCAGTGTACCGTAATTCATGTGTCTCGTGGCAATGCGCTATGCCGAGGAATATGGATGTAATCCTTCTTCGGGCTATTTTATGTTTTTTGCAGTTTTTATTGTTCATTGTTTGTGGATTTTTCCGAGAGTTGTAATCACACTTTTCCCCTGAAATTAGTCATTGATCTATCGCCTCGGAAGTTTTCTTCCATAATAATATTCATTTATTAGTTTTTGTCTTTTTTTTTTTATTACAGACTCACCCACCTCCAACCTCTCATTGCATACATGACTGGCCTTTTCGCTCACACAAAAATTATCCGTCCTTCACACGCACATTCACATTCTTTCTATTGCACATTCTCTCACTGTTTAGCACATTTTGTCCCTGTCTCGTTCGTTCACATACGTGTTCTCTGCTTCACTTACTAATAATAAAAGTCATACTGATTTGACATATATGTATACGTTCACACAACATTAGCTACAGGCATCCAGCGGTACATCGCGCGCAAACGTTCGATCCTGCTAACCATGCCAGGCCTTTATTAAATGACAGGGTATTATATCTGGTGTTATCTTGACTGCTTTCACTTAAGAGTAACAGAAGTGAGCCATGCACTACAGACAATCGCTACTTAATTTCATCACGTTTGTCCAGGCATCTTGTATACGTTATGTCCCAAATAGATTAGAAAGTAGGTCACACACTTTTAGTAGAATCTTTTAAGCTACCATATGATGGCGGAAACTCCAGCAGCGATTACTTTAAAACACAATTCGGGGGGCTTCGGTTGCATAGTTAGTAAAACCACCCAACTGGGCTACAGACGTTCGGACAACCCGTGTTCGATTCCCGCTGGAAGTAGCGAGAGTTGAGCACGTGGTTGGGAAAAAAACATCCCCCCACGGTCGACCCAGTCGCTGGCAGAAATGGGAACCAGGGTATATTACTCTCGAAAGGTGAGGAATGCCGCCTCGCATCGTGAGTTTCGATGCTTGAAGCGATATTATCCAGACATTTCGAACACTTCTGGATAGGTGGCCGAGCACATATGGGTGAAAACTCACGTGCTAAGACGCCGATTCAAGTCTCGTACTTTACCTTTACCTTACCATTTACAATTGCCACCATTTTTTTAAACATTGAGGTTTTAATAGTAGAACTGATAGTTGAAGTTAAGCATTTCTCGCAACATACGATGTCGTAAGGCGTGTGAAACATTACATTTGACACTTCCATGACACAACTTAAGGAGGTGAGGAGACCAATGCAGATATATATGAGTGCGACAGATGTGTATGAGTGGGAAAGATATGTATGAGTGGGAAAGATATGTATGAGTGGGAAAGATATGTATGAGTGGGAAAGATATGTATGAGTGCGACAGATGTGTATGAGTGGGAAAGATATGTATGAGTGGGAAAGATATGTATGAGTGCGACAGATGTGTATGAGTGGGAAAGATATGTATGAGTGGGAAAGATATGTATGAGTGGGAAAGATATGTATGAGTGCGACAGATGTGTATGAGTGGGAAAGATATGTATGAGTGGGAAAGATATGTATGAGTGCGACAGATGTGTATGAGTGGGAAAGATATGTATGAGTGGGAAAGATATGTATGAGTGGGAAAGATATGTATGAGTGCGACAGATGTGTATGAGTGGGAAAGATATGTATGAGTGGGAAAGATATGTATGAGTGCGACAGATGTGTATGAGTGCGACAGATGTGTATGAGTGCGACAGATGTGTATGAGTGGGACAGATATGTATGAGTGGGACAGATATGTATGAGTGGGAAAGATATGTATGAGGGACAAATATGTATGAGTGCGACAGATGTGTATGAGTGGGACAGATATGTATGAGTGGGACAAATGTGTATGAGTTGGACAGATATGTATGAGTGCGACAGATGTGTATGAGTGGGACAGATATGTATGAGTGCGACAGATGTGTATGAGTGGGACAGATATGTATGAGTGGGACAAATGTGTATGAGTTGGACAGATATGTATGAGTAAGACAGATGTGTATGAGTGGGTCAGATTTGTAAGAGTGGGACAGATGTGTAAGAGTGGGACAGACAAGGAGACCATGTAGACCAGATACAACTGATGAGTAACAGTTTAGGCATATATGTATGAGTGGGACAGATGTGTTTGAGTGGGACAGATGTGTATGTGTGGGACAGATGTGTAAGAGTGGGACAGATGTGTAAGAGTGGGATAGATGTGTAAGAGTGTGACAGATGTGAAAGAGTGGGACAGATGTGTAAGAGTGGGACTGATGTGTTTGAGTGGGACAAATGTGTTTGTGTGGGACAGATGTGTAAGAGTGGGACAGATGTGAAAGAGTGGGGCAGATGTGTAAGAGTGGGACTGATGTGTTTGAGTGGGACAAATGTGTTTGTGTGGGACAGATGTGTAAGAGTGGGACAGATGTGTAAGAGTGGGACAGATGTGTAAGAGTGGGACTGATGTGTTTGAGTGGAACAGATGTGTAAGAGTGGGACAGATGTGTAAGAGTGGGACTGATGTGTTTGAGCGGGACAGATGTGTATGAGTGAGACAGATGTGTATGAGTGGGACAGACATGTAAGAATGGGACAAATATGTAAGAGTGGGACAGACGAGGAGACCATGTGAATAGATTTTGTTGTTGTCTCTCAAGATGACAGATCTTTCACTCAGTGACTAAACTGTAGTCCTCGTGTTGTGACTGACGGTCACAATAAGTCCCTTTAGCCATAGTTGACTATGGATTTTCCAGCGCCACTAGAAAATGTTTATTTTTAAAATTTTATTTCGCCTTGTATTCTCTCTTTTTTTTTTTTAAATATGAATCTGTCTGCTTCTTGTTTGAGTTGGAGCTTTAGAGCGTGTTCCAAAGACTGCGGTCGGTGGATATGCACTCCCAGGCTGCAGGGTTTAAGTTCAGTCTTCATGCCATGTTTACACGCGTCTAAAAATCGGAGTTTTGGCGCCCCCTAGTTCTGTTGCTATCTGCTAGTTGTCCATAAATTATATCTTTTGGTAAGCGAATACCACTCTTTCTTAAGACTTAAGTGACCAAACCAGCGTAACCTACGTTGATTGAGCAGCGTGTAGATGTTCTGGAAGATAGATTTAAGAAGAATATTTTTAAAGATTTTAATGAGGTTAAATGTTAGGCAATAAATTACACATCACATTTGCTGTAATATTTATTTGTTCGACTACACCGCACAATATGGATTAGATTACATGGCACCAAAGTTAAAGCATTCTTTTCTCACCCATCTCTTCTTTTCGCTGGATAGTGCCAGTAGCGTAATTGTTATGGCGCTGGAGTCTTAAGTATAATAATCGCAGTTCATTTGTTCACACTTGACACCCCCCGTTAATTCACCCATGTGTTTCAACAATATTATGAGCTTACGTAGAGCTGGTAAGATGCAATAGGTAAGATTGCAATAAATGCAATATTAACAGCACCAGCTTCCCTTCTTCCTACACTCTACTGGGGTATTACTGTTGAGGTAAAACAATACACACCATTAAGATATTAAATGTTACTCAATTACTCCACTTTACCCATTCTTTTCTCACCCTACTCTTCTGTAATGCTATTTTATCGAGTTGTGCCCTGCACATCCCAGCCAATACTCCTTTGCCTTATCGTCTCTCCAGCTGCTAGAAAGACAAACACAAACCTAATTACTTATGTTGGTAGGGGACATACAGTTATAGCAATATCCAGGATGAGTAACTGAAACCCGCTCCTCCCCAGTTATCCTGGCTGCCACCTATCGATTTCAGTTGAATAAAGGTTACGTGAGTTTTTTACGTGCTCATTTCTTCTCTGCGTGAGTGGCTGTGTGCAGCGGGTTGGTTTGAAAGGAGTTGAGTTATCATTTCTTTGCCGCCTGAATATGCCAGGTTGGAGTTGTTCGCACTGTACAACTTCAGTAATTAGTTGCTCCTGAATTTTTTAACTCGCTACTGAATTTTCCAAATTTTCACAAAATTTTGTAATAAATTGTAATTAAGAAAGACGATACATACCTTACTATTCACTACAGAGCGAGTTATAAAGGTTATATTGGCTTACTCTACGCTTTGGAAAACAGCTGGCTGTTATCGCATGCATTGAAAACACTCGCTTTGTTATAATTATCATAAAAACTGCTTCTTTTACTTGCTTACAAGTTTTCTTTTTTAAAACAATAGCGCCTTTTAAAAGGCAGTATGAGTTCACGAAATACAGCATCTGCGGCATGACCAGTTATACTTCTTTATCGTTTTTTTCCCCCGAAGTGATTAGCTTGGAAGATGGGATGTTTTCACTTTACACACACACTAACAACGATTAAAATTAACATGTTGAATCTACTTCTAAAAGTGTACAATAAATACAGGTAACTGAACTGTGCTGCGTTAGTTCTCGTGTATATCTTATAACTCTTAAATTTAGTTGGACTGAACCGTGCCTCATTGCATTGTCGTTGACAAATTTATAAAAAAAAAATGATTTGTTCATTCAGTTTATACTTTTTTTTTATTACATTATTGTTAATTTAACAAGGGACACACATTTATTAATATATCCGGGATAACAAGGAACACACATTTATTAATATATCCGGGATAACAAGGAACACACATTTATTAATATATCCATGATAACAAGGAACACACATTTATTAATATATCCGGGATAACAAGGAACACACATTTATTAATATATCCGGGATAACAAGGAACATACATTTATTAATATATCCGGGATAACAAGGAACACACATTTATTAATATATCCTGGATAACAAGGAACACACATTTATTAATATATCCGGGATAACAAGGAACACACATTTATTAATATATCCGGGATAACAAGGAACATACATTTATTAATATATCCGGGATAACAAGGAACACATATTTATTAATATATCCAGGATAACAAGGAACACACATTTATTAATATATCCAGGATAACAAGGAACACACATTTATTAATATATCATGGAGCGAATTATCCGAGAGACCTTCGTCAAAAACGTAAAAAAAAAAAAATTATACTGCATTTTAAAACAAATTTATCAAACGGAAACAAACCTATGAGACCTTCTTGATTACTTAAAACAACAAGAAGACAGTAACGGCGCGCCAAAATTAATCAGGAGAAATATACGTAGCACCATTCCGCGAACGAAAGACTATCGGAAAGACAAAGCAGAAGAGTTGACAGTCTTATTTCAATTTGCTATATATAATGCTTTCATTGAGATTTTCGTTATCTGACATTCCCCCATTCATTGTGGATAATCTCGAGTCTACTCATATATATATATGTTATATATATATATATAATAGTCAATTTTTTAACAATTAAACATTCCGGGTCAAATGATTCAACTTCTCATGACATAGAATGTTCTGCTAAATGAATGAACAAATAAACGAAGCTCTAGACGAATATTCTTTGTAGCTCAGAGTGGTTTCCCTCCTATCAATGAAGCGGTAAAAATAAAATATGCAAATTATCTGGAATGCAGGGGATTTTACACCAGTACTGAACTTTGCGTCATCTCCACATAAACAAGAGTTCCAACAAACTGTATATAAATATTAATCAGATTCTTGATTCTTCTTGCGCCGTTAGACTGTAGTGTATTTCGCCATCCATCTCTATTCTGGGCGAGATGTTCGATTTTATCTAATGAGAAATGCCTGCCATCTTTGCTTCTCTTATAAGTGTTCTTTTTAGTGCCTCTCTAGGTCTTCCTCTTTTTTCTGTATCCGGATGTTTTCCTTAGAAGAGCCTGTTTTGGAATTCTCTTGTCTCTTCTCAGTACATTCCGACACGTGTTCATCTTCTTTCCTTAATTGTAGATGAGATCTGTGTTCTTTCTCTTATTTCAATATTAATCTTGAATTCATTTCACTGTACACAGAGTACTTTTCTTAGGCATTTGTCATCAAAAACGTTTGTTTTTTTCTCAATCTCTTTTGATGTTTTCCAGCTTTCACGTGCAAAGGTAAGTGTTGATAATACGTTTGAGTTGAATATTCTAAGTGTAGTTTTCTTGCTTCATCATCAAGTACCAAGCCTGCTGGCGTAGGTGATCATGTCTTACCACAACTCTTGATCTCGACAGCTATTTATCATTTCTGTTGTTGATCTTCTGCCAAGCCATTCTCTTAAGCGTTTTGGTATCTTTTCTCTTTGCTTCCCTCTATCTCTTTGTCCCTCAATTTTTCCAGTTGTCACAATATATTCCACCTGTTCCCTTCTCATTACATGGCCAAAAAATTATGATTGTTTCGTCCTAACATTGCATGTTAGCTCTCTTTTTCCTTAGTATTTTTGATTTCCACATTTTGTCCAGGTTTTTAAAACTCATTGCTGCTTTTGCTGTCCTGCTTCTGATCTTTTCCTTTGTATCACCTTCTTGATCTATATTACTACTAAGATATAATATATATATATATATATATATATATATGTGTGTGTGTGTGTGTGTATATATATATATATATGTCTGTCTGTGTGTGTGTAGATGTTTGTGTTTTTGAGTGTATGTGTGTGTGTGTGTGTGGTCTACTCTTTAAAATGCCTGGTGATTGAGATATATATTGCCCCTGGGATGTTGTTATATTTCATTATTTTTAAAAATTAGATTAGTAAACCAATATTTGTTTCTTAAAACCAGGAGGTGTTATGTTTATTTATTTTAATGTATGTAAGTAGAAACTGTTGGAAATGAAGTTATGGATACCTGGAAGGATGCAAAATAACATAACAATCTCAGTGTGATTAATTCTTCAAATGAGGTATATTGTGACAAAATTGTAAATTCAAAAATGTATATGAGAACGTGTGAGTCATGTAAAATTGATATTTCAAAACGTTGACAGTGTGATTGATCCAAGCAGGCAACTCATTTCTCTCTATCATGTCCTGAGTATCGCAAACTGAAGGCATAAGAGAAAGATTGTTTGCAAAAATCTCAGATAAATAAGTGGATAGTTTGTGTGAGAGCCTACATATTGTTCCGAAACCTTACATGATTTCTGTAATTTCAACATTAGTTGTTTTTTTTTTTTAGTCTACGTAATTTTCTTTTTTTTTTTGACTATTCATTTATGATTATTTTATTGCTTTTTTTTATATTATACATGTAATAGATTTATAATAATAATAATAACGATAATAATAATATCAATAATAACATGTTTTCATGCATATGTCTGATTATTATTAATGTGTAGTATTTCTGCTTTGTCACCGAAAATAGATTACATACGTATTGTAAAGATATCATAAATATTACAAAAAGTTTAAACATATATACGATATTGTTATGTATTTTATTTGTTGTATGTTGTTATGTGGTAGCATGCTCAGTTAAGGTAATAATGATGATTATATTGGAATGACTGAGTAACAATTCGTGTAACACACAGGTTTCATATTTAGAGACAGTGACCTTTGCTAGTTAAGATCTTTAAACAAACAAGTGGTCTTGCTCTGTGTTATTTTCTTACACTCAGTCCATGTCCTCTCCATCATGTTTTTCCCCTTACATATCTATTTCTATATCCCTTCTTCATATGTTTTCTTACGTTCACCCAATGATTAAATTAAAATACATCTTCATCATCCGCCCTTAAAATGATGTTAAGTAGGCGTGCATGTGTTGTATTGTGGTTTGCAGTAGAACTGTGACAATTTCGCCTTTCGGCCCAACTCATCCGACTCCAGAATGATATTTTTGAGTACCGGGGTGCTTTCCTTCTCGATCCCTACTCACTTGGTCAGACTAGATTGGCTGGTCTATCACTAGAGGCACGACGAAGAGGTGGAGCAAGTATAGATGTCTCTGGTTCAGCCATCCTGGCGCAAGTCATCAGCTATAATGTCCTGATAATCTCAGCTCTAGTGCTGTCCGGCGCTTCGGCCATGTATTCTCTTCTTCATATATTTTGGGCCTTCCTACATTTCTCTCAAGTCTCTGCCTGTGTGTCTTTATTTATATAGTGCTTTAAATTGATACTGGATTATTCTGGAAAAGAAAGAAGGCACTGACATAATACCGTCCGCATTACCCCCCCCCCCTCCTCCCCCACCCCAGAAATGTCCCCTAGGTCTACGGAATATATAGACATCAATATCATATTCAGACCCAAGGGCCGACCACGAAAAAAATGGATTGACCGAATATTTAGACATCAATATCATATTCAGACCCAAGGGCCGACCACGAAAAAAAATGGATTGACGGAATATATAGACATCAATATCATATTCAGAACCAAGGGTCGACCACGAAAAAGATGGATTGACGGAATATTAGAAACATAAAAGCAGAAAAGTCAAACAGAAGAGTAAAATACCGCAGATTATATCTCACCTCGACGCTGAAAGGTCGAGGCAAATTTAAATCAAATTAGGAAAGAAAGAAAAGGAAGAATAGCATATTCCCTACAAGTCAACACTTGATGTGACGGAGCTGTTTCTTCCTCTTTTTTTTTTCAGCCAGAAAGCGTTTCTTTTAAATTTTTTTAATGATTTGATTGGTCACTGAACTTCACTTCAGCCTAGCCAGGTTTGCTAAATCTAAACTGGTGATACATGTCCTTGAGTATACAGCTGGTGGAAGACATCAGTCTCAAACCTTAATAACGAGACTGTTTCCTGGACAGTCTGTCCAGGTTGATAATGAGACGATAACTCTTGTCACGAACATCGGGCGAAGGTGAACAGGTATCTGTGATACAACGTTACTCGGGATTTGTGCGATATCAGAGATAACGTTTTTCGAAGTTGAATTGACACGGGTTCGATTCGGAAACAAGGCAGGATTAACACAGCCTTTATAGATTCAACTTTCATGTAGGCATTTGTTATAGATTAAACATCCGCATTGTTTTTAGTGTTTATATGGGTGGTTTTAAACTTAAGACTGTTCACGAGCATGATGTGTGTTAAAGGTGAGTGGGTGGAAATTAAAGCTGGACTGCAACGATGAACCAGAGAGAGACAGATTGAGAAGATGGACCAGAGAGAGATTGAGAAGATGAATCAGAGAGAGATTGAGAAGATGAACCAGAGAGAGTTTGAGAAGACGAACCAGAGAGAGAGATTGAGAAGATGAACCAGAGAGAGATTGAGAAGATGAACTAGAGAGAGATTGAGAAGATGAACTAGAGAGAGATTGAGAAGATGAACTAGAGAGAGATTGAGAAGATGAACTAGAGAGAGATTGAGAAGATGAACAAGAGAGAGATTGAGAAGATGAACTAGAGAGAGATTGAGAAGATGAACTAGAGAGAGATTGAGAAGATGAACCAGAGAGAGAGATTGAGAAGATGAATGAGAGAGAGATTGAGAAGATGAATCAGAGAGAGATTGAGAAGATGAACCAAAGAGAGATTGAGAAGACGAACCAGAGAGAGAGATTGAGAAGATGAACCAAAGAGAGATTGAGAAGATGAACCAGAGAGAGATTGAGAAGATGAATCAGAGAAAGATTCAGAAGATGAAATAGAAAGAGATTGAGAAGATGAACTAGAGAGAGATTGAGAAGATGAACCAGAGAGATGTTGAAAAGATGTACAAGAGAAAGATTCAGAAGATGAAATAGAAAGAGATTGAGAAGATGAACCAGAGAGATGTTGAAAAGATGTACAAGAGAAAGATTGAGAAGATGAACCAGAGAGAGACTGAGAAGATGAACCAGAGAGAAATTCAGAAGAAATTATGTAACACTATAGCTAAATATGAACACAGCGGAGAGCACGAAAGAAGAGCAAAGTTCGAAAAGAAGAAACAAACTGTCAATGAATAGTAGACAAAGACAAATCATCTGGGTTCACAAGGGAAGAGTCACAGAAGACAGCACAGAGAAGATATCGAAGGTTAGTTTGCGACTCTTTCCTCTATTCTATTCCCCATGAAACGAAGAAAGGTTAATTATTATAAAATAGTCATATGCATACAGTATTTACATTCATCAGTCTGGCTAGTTTAACTAGAGGCAAGACGTCGGCTTATGACCAAAGAGGTTCCAGGCTCGAATCCCATCTTAGACGATGGGAATGTTCCTCTTTGTATCCATGGTTTCTTAGTGGCTTTACCCTCTACGTGTCTTAGGGTAGTGAGATCCAGTGTGAGAACACTCGTTTATAATGGGGATAAAACAGGGGATGTGTATCCTTTAGTTGCGACCTGTAAGCTTGGGAAGCCATCCATTCATTTTCTGATGTTGCCTTTTTCCTTATTTATATGCTAACTTTGCATCTTTACTCTCGAAAGCTTCACCAATAAATGATAAATTACCAGATCGTGTTATATAAGCATACATCTTCAGTTGTCGCTTTCCCGTAATACTTGAAAACCACTTGTATCCAGATTGTATTATTTCTTGTCAAAATATGTTTCATATTTCCAAGAAATGAAATTGTGTGTGTGACATTTAAAATGTGGACAACAAACTTTTCTGTTCCGTATCGCTGTCGGCTTCTTATTAGCTTCCAGTCATCATCATTATTGAGTGCCGTCTCCGCTTCGAAGGTTGGCTATCATAGAACGCTATTCTGTTCTGTCTCTTGCCTTGACGATGCAGGTTGTCATAGGCTGACTTGCCCATCGTTTGATCTTACTCGTCCATGTTAGTCTTGGTCTGCCTCTTTAACATTGTTAGCTTCCAGAATAGTGGTTTATAAAATGGTTTACATATTTTTTTCTGAGCAAATAAATTTTAAAAAAAGAAAACTGTAACGGGGATTATATATTTATTTGAGGATCGTAAAAATATCTTGTTTCCGCGACCGACTGGATATTAAACGTAACACATACCTCAGTAAATGGTAAATACACTTTATATTACACTCCTGCCTTCATTGAAGAGTTGAGTGCTCGTTTAGGGCCAAAACACTTACTTGTATGTTCATTAGCAAGTCTATTTATCAACTCACTGAAATCGATAGTAAACTAACATTTAAAAAACGCAATTATTTTCTCAGTTTTTCGTCATGAATACCATATATCACATTACTGTTAATTTATTAAATGACTTTGATAGAAGCAGCTGAGCAAAGTACAGATTGTTGACCAATCCCCCCCCCCCCTCCCCCAACTCAGCCCACCAGGAAAAGAAATGGTCAAAATAATTCTGACAAATTACTGAAAGTTTGTTTACTTAATTTGACTTTTAGAGAAACGACTCTCTCCCTAACTGTAGAGATTTACATTTTTATATGCTCTAGTGAAATGAAGTAGACGCTTTGCCCATTAAAAATTCTAAAAGACCCAAACCCTCATTAGCACGAAGCATTATTCCTTTGCTAAAAACCAAAACAAACATAAGGGATTTGGGAAGCTTTCAGTCGAGTTAGCGCCACTCCGGCCTCGAAGAATGGAGTAGGGGTACAAGCATTGTGTTGCCAAGCAACCCAGAACGCTGTGGACATTGAGTGTGTTTCGTGCCGAGGTGTCGAATGACGACCGTTTGGAAGAGGAGAACGAAGAGGCTGCGGGCGACATTGAGAATGAAAATATTTTTAGGCCTGAAAAAATGTTGAACTTCCGTTGGAATAAATCGCTTGTGAGTGTGCATGTCTTTTATGACGGTTTGTCTAACCAATCTTCACATCTAGAACAGGTAAACTGACCGGCGGAAATACATGTAGTATCGAATAGGTTTCTGTGAAGATATTTAGGAAACTTCAGACGCTTGTGCAGATCCATAACCTTCTCCGAGTCAGTGAAGTAAAAAAAAGGAAAGTACCCTCGTCATGCCAAGTGGCGTATAGGGAATATGGTGTTAGTGACCATACATTTTACAGACCTTCAGCACATGATTTTTGGGGTAATGTGGTCGATATTACGCCCGTGCCGCCTTACTTTCCCAGAAAAAATTCGATACCCATTAAAGGCTGGGTGAACCCGGAAGCCGTCGGTTGGGATCGAACCCTACCTCTTGTCCTATGTAGTTCAGTTCACTAACCACTGAGCTATTGCGGCTCCAAGTCAGTGAAGGTTCCCCTAAAAATCTTCCAAAGCAGCTATCGATACCACTTTTTCTGAAGCATGGACTGGGAACATGGGTAGATGATTGGAAAGTCGTCCTGTTTGGTATAGAATTCCCTGACATGTACGATTTTCTTTATTTTAAAGAACGGACGAACCCATGACAAGCTAGCAGAATACATCTTGACCACATATACATGTTCGGCACAATATCTTGGTTCATTCGTTCCTCATTTAGCAGAACGTTGTCCACAAACAGCGGAAGAGCTTACTTCAAGAGCATCCATAGTGGGATGAGAAATATGATCGGAAGTATGGTTTCGTTTTTCCAGAGTAATACGGTAATTAATGAGGATTTTGTTATCATACGCAGGAACTCTAAAGCTAGGAATAAGGAAAATGAGGTTACTAAAGGGACGGATTAATAATGTTCATAATCAGCAAGCTACTGCAACTGTCATCTTGTATAATTTGATAGGAAAAGCCGATGAACGCTATGAGGTCGAGTTTTTTTTATTCAGTAAAGACTCAAAAGACGGGAATGGCGCTATATATCCCTCTATTTACAAGAACGGACCTAACGTACATCGCAGCACGCGATTTTTCCTTTCACATTTTACATTTTCTGTTCAAACATTTGTTTTTCTTTCTTCTAGAAGCCGCACCGTTTCAGCTGGTAATGTTTCAGTCGGTCACAGGATGCCGCCTTCACAAGCCCCTCATCCGGACCTTTCATACAACTTTTCTATCATAATGTTATTTGTATATCCTCCCTCGTCCATTTATCATTTTGAGACCGAATGTAGGACTACCATAACAACAGTGCATTTATTCAAGTATTGGAGACCTGCAATTAATGTTTGAAGTTCTTGGAATTCATCGTTATCATCTATTAAGCTACATATTCAAGCAGCTAATATTCTCCGCCAGTTTATTATTAGACCAGTAAACCATTATAGTAATGAAGCCAGTTGACACCTCTCTCTCCAGCGATGATGTGATCTTACCTTCTAAAAGTCACATTCAGCTTATAAATACTTGTCAACAAACAATAGATCGCCTCTTCTTAAATGCGCTTTAACACTTCCCTTTGTCCCCGCTGTTCTTTTTGGAAAAAAAAATAAAAACGTTCTTTCAGTGTTACATCATTATTTCCATAATTCGTACTCTATAATTATTTTCATCGATCCTGGCACTACTCTATAGTGTATTGTCTGCTGAGTGAATAAACTTTAAAAAAATATCTGCTCTCATAAATATCATTCGAACAAACCTCAGATGGTAGATGTACAACAGAATTGAGATGGTAGATGTACAATAGAGGTGAGATAGTAGATGTAGAACAGAGGTGAAGTTCAGAATGGCTCAGGCAAAAGCAGCTTTCTAAAAATGAGGAAGATACTATGCAATCCAATTTTGACAATAGAAACAAAAAAAAAGAGTTCTTAAATGTTATGTAGAGCCAGTCTTAACACATGGATGTGAATCATGGACAATAGGACAACAGACAAGAAAATCACTGGAGGCTGTAGAAATGTGCTTTTACAAAAGAATGCTGAGAATACCCTGGACAGCTAAGAATGAAAACATTCTGAAAGAGGTCAAAACAAAGAGAGAGCTAATATCCAATATAAGGAAGAAACAATCATCATTTTTAAGCCATGCAGCGAGAAGGGAACAAGTGGAATATATTTTTGCAATTTGGAAAATTGAGGGACGAATGATAGAAGGAAACAAAGAGAAAAGATACCAGACAGCTTAAGAGAATGGCATGGCAGAAGGTCAACAATATAAATGATAAATAACTATCAAGGTCGAAAGTTGTGGCGTGACATGATCACCCACGCCACCAGGCATGGTACTTGATGATGATGATGCTCTCATAAAAAGGAAATTCCCAGTCCATGGAAACAAAGTAAAGTGTACACTGTGTTTTTATAAGTTCAATCAAATCAAAGTAAGCTCCTTCCAAGTTAAGGGACTGCTGATATATTAACAATGACTGGCGAATTAAAGCCGATTGAACAGTCATTGCCATCCTAAACGTGACAAATTTCCCTTTGACTACCGCCAAATCTAAGGTGTATTCGTTTGTAGTTTAGCTTATAGGGCTCTCTACCTCTGGGCGTTAACAGGTGAGAATGTTGACAAAAGACGTTGAATACGTTCGTCGCTAAAATTTGATGACGTCAAATCACCGAGAACTAAGGATGTACCTTCGACAGCAAAGCCTTTTGAGTTGAGAATCATTGAGGCCTACGTATGAAAGGAGACGAGGTTTGATCAGAATTAATACGCTAAAACATGATGTCACCATTTCCTTCTGAAACTGTTACCTTGCTGACCAGGTGACGCATTTCTCGTGGAATGTTATTGGACGAGGGACGTGGGAAGTCTCTAAACCAGGAAAGTAATTTCAAACTCGTTACTGTGACAACGGACCATGCTAGGGTTGTTATAATTTGTCTTACAAACTACATCGAATTGTCGCTGAAGCCGAGAGTTGAATTACAATGTATATGTAATTATTTAACTAGGTCACAATATATGTAATCATTTATCTAGGCCATATTAAATGTAATCAATTTACTAAAGGGGGGGGGGGGGGACTGGTTGGTCTCGAATCAAGAAGCCGGTTTTGAGACAGAGAGGTTTTGAGACAGAGAGGTTTTGAGACAGAGAGGTTTTGAGACAGAGATGTTTTGAGACAGAGAGGTTTTGAGACAGAGAGGTTTTAAGACAGAGAGGTTTTAAGACAGAGAGGTTTTGAGACAGAGAGGTTTTAAGACAGAGAGGTTTTGAGACAGAGAGGTTTTAAGACAGAGAGGTTTTGAGACAGAGAGGTTTTAAGACAAAGAGGTTTTGAGACAGAGAGGTTTTGAGACAGAGAGGTTTTGAGACAGAGAGGTTTTAAGACAGAGGTTTTGAGGCAGAGAGGTTTTAAGACAGAGAGGTTTTGAGACAGAGAGGTTTTAAGACAGAGAGGTTTTGAGACAGAGAGGTTTTAAGACAGAGAGGTTTTGAGACAGAGAGGTTTTGAGACAGAGAGGTTTTGAGACAGAGAGACTGTGAGTTTAAACCCCGGCTGCATCAGTTGGTATTTTCATTCATGATTTCTCTCTGAGGCAACCACCTCTGGTATCAGTAGAGAGGCTCGGCTGGAAACGTCAATACTCATTTACGGGGGGTGGGGGGGATGACTACCTCCGAAGTCGGAGTTATCTACCAGTTTGAGGGACCCCTGTACACACGGCTGCCAGGGGGGAAACAACGGATTAACACGCATCAAATTCAGTTCCTAAGCTCTAGGGACTTCGCCAGAGGTGAAAGCTGGGGAACAGTAAAAAATTAATTGACTAGGTCTTAATATATGTCATTATTTGGCAAGCTCACAAGATGTAAAAAAGAACACATGTATTTTATAATGCTGCTAAGACTTCAGAAATGTATTGCATGGATGTCAGAAAATCCCTCGTGTCCAATTAACAGTGTCAGATTTGACCTTCCATTAATGTGCCAAGAACAATTTTAATGTGTAGAAAACAAGGCCACCTTATCTATGCTCACTCGTACGAGCAAGTTTTAATATGTAATTACAGAACTAGACGACAAGGTGAACGATAACAATATAACAGACCTTTTGTTCAAGAACCATCTCTCTTGATGAAGAAATAAACTGTCGAATTGGTAAGGCAGCTACGACCTTCGGCAAACTCACAAAAAGGGCATGGAACAACACGAAACTAACTCAAAAGACTAAACTCTTAATATATCAAACTTGTGTGCTTAGCACACTACTATATGGATCCGAAACCTGGACAACATACTCAAACCAGGAAAAAAGACTAAATGTCTTCCACATGCGATGTCTCCGCAAAATAATGCACATCAAATGGCAGGACAAAATAACCAACTTAACTGTCCTGCAACGTGCTAAGACCCTAACAATCATGTCGATGCTCAGAAGTCGAAGGCTAAGATAGCTGGGGCATGTCCAACGGATGGAAGAAAAACGCATTCCTAGGCAAATACTATATGGCGAGCTAAAACACGGAAAACGACAAATCGGCAGACCTAAACTACAATATAGAGATATCTGCAAATCATCTCTGAAAGACTTCTCCATCTGTGAAAACGACTGGCAACATCTGGCAAGTGATCGCACATCATGGAGAGCACGTATAAGGAACGGTATAACAACATTTGAGACTGTTCTAAGACAGGACTTAGAAGAGAAGAGACTCATGAAAAAGGATGGTAAACCCTGTGGACCAGCGAGCCTGACCTGTTCATTATGTGACCGCGTGTGTTTGTCAAACATTGGTAGAATTAGCCACGAGAGAAGCTGTTCGGCAAAAACAATACCTCGAAAAAATACGCAATAGCCTCCACTAGACCGTCTGACAAGACGAAAAGGGCCATATATATATATATGTTCAAGAAGAGTCAAGTTACATATATTCAGACAAATGTTAATGTTACACACCATTTTTTTCTTCAAAAACTGAACTTGGAAAATTAAGACAAATTGTTCTGAACAGCAATGTAAGAAAAACAATGTTGTGACTCTGATATTTGATTATGACGATGAAGGTAGTTTTCCAAGCTGAATTTACATCTTGTCGCTAGAACATTTGATTTAGACAAGCGCTTTGATTCAATAACAGAACTAGAGTGGGTGTGTGTGTGTGCCTGTGTGTGTGTATATTGTATTGCAAGGTGGTGTTGCATTTCGCTACTACTTTGTTTAAAAAAGGGACACATTGGGGACAACTACAACAACAATTCATGAGGGTTCACGGGAGAACTGGATTAAATACAACAAGTAGCACAAATTATGATGTTTCAGCTCTGCGGAAAATATAAGACGAAATAAAAGACCAACTTTCCATGCGAAAGGTCTTCATCCTGTAGGAATGCAAAGAAAACAATACAAATCATTCATTAACAATCAGAAGAAATTGAACAGTGACCAATTGTCAAGTTTAACGCCGTCATGAAATAACACACGAAATGGGGCGTCATCACTTACTCGTTTAAACATTTTAAAACTCACTATAAAACCTGGTTGCAGGTGACTCCTTCTGAAACAAAACAACAATATCAGCCCTAACAATGATAACAATTATCACATGTGAAAACAGATACATGTCATCAATAACGTATATTATAAATATGTATATAATGAGAGAACAATGTAGAGCTGATATTATCAGAATGTTCAAGCGTTCCCAAATAATAAATAAACAGTACGGCCTTTCGTCAAACACATGGAATATCAAATATTTGTGTGTATGTCTAGAGGTGAGGGGAGACGGCATTTGTAGGGCTCAGTAATACAATATCATCTGATCTTAGGCAGCGGCGTAGCTAAATCGGGGGTGTGGTACATCTGTCCCCGGGCGCAGCAACTGGGGGCGCCAAATTGACCATTGTTGCCTTAATTATTTTACCTTTTTTTCATCCTCTTCATAGCAAAAAAAAAAAATGCCACGAAGTTCCGGTTTTAACGGTCTAAAACTCAACAATTTCAGGGAAGGCATGGAGAGGCCCCCCCCTCCCCCTTATGGCTCACACCTTGTCCGGGGTGGGGGAGGGGAGGGGGAGTTAACTTTGTGTCCCCCCTCCCCCCCGGCCCTGAAATCGGTAACTACACCTCTGATCTTCAGTGAAAATATGTCAAGCAGGTGAAATGGTCCTTTAGTTTACCTTCATACCTGATCCATAATCCCCCCCCCCCCCACTTCCACCAAATCCAATTGTCAGGTAAAAGAAAATATAATAACGATGTGTAAGAGGAAGAGGGGGAGGGGGGGGGGTTTATGCACAACAAGACTTCATTTAAATGAGAAAATTGCCTAATTATTAAGCTTGTAATAGTGGAGATCAAGTGGCAATAACATGAGATAGATATTGCTGGTGAAAATGTCTGGTATCAAACGGACAAATAAAAGTATCGCACATAAATTGAGAGAATCTTCACGTAGGCATATATTTAAAAAGTGAAATGAAACTACAAAAGCTAAAAGAAAAATACTCGAAAAAGCACGCACCATTATAAACATTAGAGGATGAACAAAGATATGGATAAAAAAAAAATTGTTGAAAGACAAAGTAAGTTGCGCTAATAGTGAAGACCAAAAAAATTAGTAGCACAGACAGAATAATTGATGATCGAACGCGGCAAGAAGAGAAGAATTAGCCGAGAAAAAGTAATAATTAGCAATGCGAAGCAGATGTCAAACCGAGTTCTGCAACTAAGACATGCCATATAGATTATCTGCACTCGGGAAACACAGGCGGAAATTGGCGGAAACTATCGATAATGCTTTATGGGGAAATAGGAGGTGTAACCATCGTCCGGTTGTGATAATGTGTTTAGTTACTAAATTTGTCATCACGTTAAAAAGAGAAGATAGTAAATTCATTATTACAACTCTCGTTCGATGGAGCTTCTGATCGATTTCCTGAACACGTGTCTGTAAGTGGATCAACTTTAAACTTTACATTCGCATTATTTTACCAACCGTCTGCTATTGCCCTGAGATATTCTACTTCGTTTACTTCAATTTTTATCTCAATAATCCCCCCACCCCCATATTATCGAAGTAGTTAATACAAAACTCGAAAAAGTGGGGTTTTTACTAATAGCAGAATATTCTATGCGTGAACTGACGTTGATTTTCTTCAAACGCATTATTATTAAAAAAAGTAAAAAAGTAAAGAACCACCCTCACGCAAAGTGGCGTATAGGGAATATGGTGTTTGTGACCATACATTATACAGACCCTCGACACATGATTTTTGGAGTAATGTGGTCGGTATTACGCCCGTGCCGCTTTGCTTTCCCAGAAAAATATCGGGTACCCATTTTAAGGCTGGGTCAACCCGGAAGCTGTCGGTAGGGATCGAACCCTACCTCTTGTCCCTTGTAGTCCAGTGACTAACCACTGAGCTCATTATTATTAATACTCGGATATAAATTTACAATACACAATTATTAGTTTAAGATAATTTATCCTGCTTACAATAATATACAGAAAAATCGTATTTATTCTCACACGAACAATACTGTTTATTAAATTAATATATTTATAAAGAACATTTCAACCCTGCATTTGACGAATGTACGATCGTGCATCATTTCTATTGGATAAAGACGATCAGTTGTCTGAATGATTTTTAATATAAACAGCAATGTTGAATGGGTAATGTAAAGTTAAAGGTGTCACACAGCATTGCTGTTCTTGGCGAATGGAGTTTAGGACCTTTACTTCATGGCACATCTTGTGGAGAAACATAGCCAAATTGCTGTCTCCACGGTTGCCTTTATTTATCTGGTCAAAGGTAGGTTTTATTGTATTCTGTAATTTATACTGGGAGATAACAACAATAATTAAATATAACAAAGAAAAGTTTACATCCATTGATATAAAAAGAGGAGTAAGACAAGGATGCATCCTATCACCAAGCTTGTTCAATCTATACACTGAGCAAATCTTTAAAATCATCACAGAGATGCCAGGCTCATTAATGGAAAGATAATCAATAACCTAAGATATGCTGATAATACTGTATTACTAGCAGAAAATCCTAAATATCTACAATTACTTAATGAAATAAACATGACAAGCAAAAAATATGGATTAGATATGAATATCAGAAAGACTAACACTATCATCAAAAACAAAGCAAATACTCAAAACCTACAAGTGGATATCAAAATTGAAGGAATAGACCTGGAGATTGTTCAGAACTACAACTACCTTGGACATACTACGTAGGGAGGTCAAAAAGTAATGCACACCAATTTTTTTCTCGGAAACTATTCGGGCAAAATGTGTGAAATTTTCACAGATTGTAGCTGAACATCCCCTTTACACTACCTATTTGTCAACATAATCTCCGTCCAAGCGTATTGCCTTACGCCAACGCGAAACTAGGTCATGAATGCCTCGTTTGTACCAAGTTTTGTCCTGCTCGCGTAGCCATTTTTTAACTGCACGGATCACATCCTCATCATTGTCAAAGTGTGTCCCACGCAGGAATTTTTTGAGTGGTCCAAACAGATGGAAATCTGAGGGAGCCAGATCAGGGCTGTAAGGAGGATGGGGCAGTACAGTCCAACCAAATTTGTTGATTGCTTCCCGTGTTACCAGACTTGTGTGAGGGCGTGTATTGTCATGTTGAAGCAACAAATCTGCAGATGGCTTATTAGGCCGAACTCTGTGGAACCGATTTTTGAGTTTTGTCAGTGTATTGATGTAAGCTGTCGAGTTGATTGTCTCACCTCTTGTCATTACATCAACAAGAATCACACCATCAATGTCCCAGAAGACAGTGATCATCACCTTTCCGGCTGATGGAGATGTTTTGAATTTTTTTTCTTTTTGGTGACTGCAGATGATGCCATTCCATTGACTGCATTTTTGTTTTAGGCTCATAATAATGTGCCCACGTTTCGTCACCGGTAAAAATTTTTGACAAAAACATTTCTCCTTCAACACCGAAACGCTCCAACAATTCAGAACAGAATGTTTTCCTTTGAACTCTGTGATCATTTGTTAGGCACCGAGGAACCCATCGAGCGCAAATCTTTGAATATCCGAGAGTTTTAAAAATTGCGATTGCACTTCCCTTGCTGACTGTAAGCTGCAATGCCAATTGCTGACTAGTGATACGCCTATCCTTACGAATAATGGCATCAGCCCGGTTTAACATGTCTGTGCTGGTAGCCGAGGCAACACGTCCAGAACGCGGTAAATCATGCAGCTCCACTCGTACACTTTCTGCAGCTTTAATTCTCTGAACCCAGCGACTAACTGTGCTCCTATCGACTGCAGAACATTTGTACACTGCACACAGTCGTTTATGAATGTTTGCCACAGTTTCTTTTTCCGCAACCAGAAATTCTATGACAATTCGCTGTTTGTAACGGACATTGTTGACAAGCTCCATTTTAACGGTTCATAGATTGCGTAATATTTATCAGAATGCTGTGCAATTTGGTGCACATAATTGGAACATGTCATATTCCAAGTGTGCAAAATTTCATATTCCTATCTTTATTATTAGCCGAGAAAAAAATTGGTGTGCATTACTTTTTGACCTCCCTTCAGTATAACCAGTGATGGAAAATGTACAACTGAAATAAACAAAAGAAAGGAGTAGCAAAAAGGTAATTTTAATGTCATGAAGAACATACTAACATCAAAACAAATAACACCAGGACTAAAACTAAGAATAATAAAATGTTACATCTTCTCAACATTCCTATATGGTGCAGAAACATAGACATTAGACAAGAAAACAGAACAGAGAATTGAAGTCTTTGAAATGTGGATATTTAGAAGAATAGATAGAATTTGATGGAAGGAAAAGAAAACAAACGATGGAGTCTTAAAACTAAAAATGAAAAGAGAACTACTAAACACAATTCAAACAAGGCAAATGCGATTTATGGGCCATGCTAAAAGACACAACAGCCTACTAAAAATAATCCTGGAGGGGAAAATACAAGGTAAAAGAGGCAGAGGCAAACCAAAACTAACGTGAACGAGTAACATCAAAAGATAGACAAACCAGCCTATGACAACCTGCATCATCAAAGCAAGAGACAGAGCAGAATGGCGCTCCATGGTAGCCAACCTTCGTTGTGGAGATGGCACTCTATGATGATGATGAAACAATACAATTCCAAATAATACAATCCTATACAACTAAATACAAATACTCGCTAATTAACACAGTATATTCATCAGCATAAGTCGTATCAAATGTTTATGGAACATTTATCTCTACGTTTCCATGTTTATTAGTTCTGTTGCTAATTTAAAGAGAATTAACTCTATAGCAAATGATTCGAAAAACAAACGATGAAGTTTTAAAATAACTAAAAATAAAAAGAGAACTATTAAACACAGAACAAGACATTTTGTGGCAAGTTAAAAGATACAACAGCCTGCTAAAAGTAATATTGGAAGGGAAAATGCAAGGTAAAAGGCAGAGGCAGACTAAGACTAACATGGACGAGTAACGTCAAAAGATGGACAAGTCAATCTATGACAACCTGCACCATCAAAGCAAGAGACAGAGTGAAATGGCGATCC
Source organism: Megaustenia siamemsis (assembly GCA_032433765.1). NCBI lineage: Eukaryota > Metazoa > Mollusca > Gastropoda > Stylommatophora > Ariophantidae > Megaustenia > Megaustenia siamemsis. Next base: position 43,912,050 of record JAVIAB010000124.1, on the reverse strand, counting down.
ATGGTAGCCAACCTTCGTTGCGGAGACGGCACCCGATGATAATGATCTCTATAGCATTATCACATTTCTGGGGTCTATCTGGAGGAATGGTGGGGGGGGGGACGACTTATATGACCGGAGAATAAAGGCCGCTTATGCAGCGCAACTGTCACGGGGCATTCCGGTCTGCTCTTTTTATTTCACCTCCGAGAGATCAAATTGTTGACCCACCCGGGATTTGAACCTGCATTCTCCTGCTATGGAGCACAACGAGCTCGCCCACGCGTCGCTCTGATTCTATATGTGTACATGTAGAATTGTAGATTGACTGCTCAGTATCATCGATTACTGTCGATAAAACATTCAGTACAGTTCATATTCATACTATAAACATATAACATTAATAATTAATTAAAGTGCACACTCATTAATGCAATCATTGTCAAGTACAATGCTTGTTGGCGTGGGTGATCATATCTCTCCAAAAGAAAGATTCCTATGTTTTAATAAAATTTACTTTGATTAACTTCTTTCCTTCCTCATTTGTCTTTCAGCGTCGAGGGGAACTATAATTTGCGGTCTTTCGCTCTTCTGTTCACCTCTGCTGCTGTTATGTTTTCTAGTGCTTCTAATATTCCATCGATCCATCTTTTTCATGGTCGACTATTGGGTCTGGTATTCTCACAACGTTTGTTGAAGGCTCGTGTTGTGTGATTATGATTATGTGACTATGATAAACGCAAGCACAAATTAATTAATACATGTACACACGAAATATGACAAGTGCACATTCTATAGTAAATTAATATCTAATCATAACAATACAACAAACGGAAGTAACAAACCCTACAGTAAATCAACAAACCGTAATTTCCTCCAACAAATCTTTAAATAGCTTCAAGATGCCTATTTTCAAAGAAGCACGCATGCAGGAATATCAACAAACCAGATTGGAAGGTGGAATCATTGCCTATGAGATGCGGCACTTGCGTTTCAAGTTGGAATTCTGAAGTGCCAGTATGTGAAGTTTGTTAAGGTTATTTTTACTTTCGATTTAATTAAAACGATGCATGCAAGCATCCAAGAGCTACATCAAGACGAAGAAATGAGGCACTTGAATCACAGTTGCAGACTGCAATAGAAAGGGACACATAGTAATGGTATTGAATCTTTCACTCGTCGTTCTTATTGAACAGAACATTGAATCTAATCTTGTAAGAGGACATTGTGAAGAAAATATCGCGTAAAGAAATAAGAAGACATGAAGGAAATAATTTGATGAGAAATAATCTAGTACTGGATTCAGAGAATATGTTTACATATAGTCTGAAGGAGGAAGAGGAAGAAAGAGAGAGAGAGGGAGTGAGAGAAGAGAAAGAGAGAGTGTATGTTACTTTTGACAACTTTACAGATTTGTTCATATGTGTGTTTCATTAGAATAATCAAAGCGCTAGACAAGGAAGCTTATCACAGGTTATCGCTACGGACAATGTGATTAGATAAGGAAAGGGAAAAAAAATATTCATAAATTTTATTGTTCATACATCTAATTGTTCATGGATCTAACTGTTCATAGAACTACTTGTTCATGAATCTAATTGATCATAGATATAATTGTTAATAAATCTAACTGTTCATAGATCTACTTGTTCATGAATCTAATTGTTCATAGATATAATTGTTAATAAATCTAATTGTTTATAGATCTAATTGTTCATAGATCTAATTGTTCATAGATCTACTTGTTCATAGATCTACTTGTTCATGAATCTAATTGTTCATAGATCTGATTGTTCATGGATCTAATTGATCGTAGATCTAATTGTCCATGGATCTAATTGTTTCATAGATCTAATTGTTCATGGATCTAATTGTTCACAGATGTAATTGTTCATTGATCTAAGTGTTAATTAACATATTTTTGAATGAATTCGCTAACAATTGATTATGCATCTTTTGTAAAGTAATCTACAATTTTACTTCCCAAAATTATTTTAAAAATATTTATTCGTTTTTATACATGTAGTGATTTGTAATGAATGTGTTTGATTTGAATAAAACATTTTGGCATTTTAGAACTACTGTATTTGTTATCTGTTTCTTGTTTACGCATGACATTGGCAATTTATGTAGCATCTTGACTTCCGATATTTTTATACAAATATATTGGTTCTAATGTTCTGTTTATTTTTCTATTCCTGTAGGGATGCCAAACTAGTTACAAATTTGCCTCTTACATACTGTAATTGTAGGTCCTGAATGTATAGAACATTTAACACAAGTTCACACGTTCACAAGTTCACAACTATATCTATTTTTATTGTCATTTTAAAAAAAAACTATATATATATATATATATATAATCATCCCTTTTCCATCTTCTTGTGAATTTTCGTTAAGTGTTTTATACATTTAGGACCAATATATATATATATATATATATATATATATATATATATATATATATATATATTCAAAATACGCATATCATGTTTATTTTAAAATTGTAGTATTAAAGATCATTACACAGAAAGTACCTTTAGAAGGTATGCTGATGATACAGTCTTAATCGCTAAGAGTTAAAATGAGTTACAAGAAATGTTGGACATTATAGTGAAAGAAAGCAAAAATAAAGGACTCAGCCTTAATAGCAAAAAGACAGAGGTAATGGTAACAACAAAGAAAAAGATAGCACCTCAGTGCAAAATATAGAGATAAGTGGAACAATATTAAAACAGGTCAATGAATTGAAATGTTTGGGAGCTTTGTTAACCTCAGACGGAAGATGTACAAAAGAGGTGAGATGCAGAATGGCTCAGGCAAAAGCAGCTTTCCAAAAAATGAGGAAGATACTATGCAATCCATTTTTGACAATAGAAACAATAAAAAGAGTTCTTAAATGTTATGTAGAGCCAGTCTTAACATATGGATGCGAATCATGGACAATAGGACAACAGACAAGAAAATCACTGGAGTCTGTAGAAATGTGGTTTTACAGAAAAATTTGAGAGTACCATGGACAGTGAAGAAGAGTAATGAAGATGTTCTGAGAGAGGTCAAAGCAAAAAGAGAGCTAA